>MU380271.1:0-115887 GCA_022495085.1 Xylaria sp. FL1042
TTACGCTTAGCTTTTAATTAAATTTATTATTATTAAAATAAACGCTTATTTAAAAGCTTTTTATAAAGCTTTATTTAAATTATAATATATAAATAGTTAGTTTTTTTTATTATTTCTTATTATTTTAACTATTTATTTATTATTAATTAATTTTATAATAATTGCTGCGTGTTTTTTTTTAATTTATTTTACGTAAATATTTTAAATTATATATAATAATTATATTTTTTTTGCGTTTTTTTAAAAAAAAAGTTCTTTTTTTATTTTATTATTTAATATTAGCTATAATATAAGCTTTAGCACTTTATTTATAATATTTTTTAAACCTATAAATCTTTTAATAATATATTTTTTATAAAAACGCTATTAAGTTATAATTGCATCGCTAGTAGATCTTAATTGCGCGTTTATTACTATTAGTAAGATTTTTGCATCGCCTGCTATTTATAATATAAATGCGACCTTTTTATTAAATATAGTTTTTTTTTTTAAATTTAATAAACATAATTATTTAAAGCTGTTTTATAAACTTATAAAATTATAAATAAATTTATAAAAAGTCCTTTTTATAAAAATTATAGCTTTTAGTATAATAAATAAAAAATAAAGAATTAAAATAATATATAAAAAAATTAACAAACCCTTTAAACGCGTTTAGCAGGGGTTAAAAAATAAAAATAAAAATATAACATTTTGCTATATATAAAATACTAGTAAATCTATTAATACGAAAAGAAATTATTAAAAATTAATATAACACCGTATACGGCTATAATTAAGGTATGCTATAGAGAAAAATCTAAGGAATCTAATGCTATAGTTGAATTATTTTTCCGATTTTTTCTGGCTGCGATATTTTAGTAAGAACTTTTACCACCAAAAACTTTTAGTGTATATTTTTCATTTAGTAATTCCTTAACCAGAAAAAATCGGAAAAATAATTCAACTATAGCATTAGATTTCTTAGATTTTTCTTTATAAAATACTTTAATTATAGCTATATATAATCTTTCCTGAATTTTTAATAATTTTTTTTCGTATTAATAGATTTACTAATATTTTATATAGCAAAATGTTGTATTTTTATTTCTATTTTTTTAACCCTGCTAGACGTGCCCGGAGGGTCTGTCAATTTTTTTTTATATTATTTTAGTTTTAGGCTCTTTAATTTCAACGTCAAAAGATTTTTACCTATTTTATTGACTGAGCTATTAACTGTTGAAGTTGGTGACTTTTGGTGGGAAAAGTGGTCCACTAGCCCGTCTGGTCCACTAGGTGGTCACTCACTCTACGGAACGCCTCAAGCGCATTGATTGCTAATGCATGGCGCACTTGTGTGCCACGAGAAGCTGACACTGATTAGCGGCCGGCAGTTACAGATATCCATAACACGGAAATCATCGGGAGGCGTCCCACGCAACTATGATGTGTCAATTAAACAAAGCAATGTGATGACTATGGGGGAGGCCCCCACAGCGTCCTCTACTCCACTACTTGTACAACACTGGTTCGGAATAGGAACACTATCCAGACTGGAATAAGATCATCGGATCTGATTGATAAGATAAATCTCAGTGCGTGGGCCTTTTGAGCGGGACCCAGCTAAAAACTAGCCATGAGTCTCACTTATACGTCCAGAAGGGGAAGCATTGTGCGTCGGGTCATTACATCAGCTCCGAGGGCACTTCAACAAGCAATCACGGTCTTGTCACGCGACATATCCACATCGGCAACATGTATAAATACAAGACATAAGGCGAAGTCCTCAGATGTGACACAGTCTATCGTAGGCATATGGTAAAGTTCACAGCTTTGGTAACATAATCAAAATGGATGGCACAGTCCTTCCATCCATTCCCATTCTCGCACTGCACGACGGCGTTACCAAAGAGCAGATTGATGTCGACAGGGTATGTACCCAGTGGCTAAAAACTCTGGAGATGTGCTTTAACTCCAAATCATTCGACAATGTATCTCCTCTATTGATAGAAAATTGCTGGTGGAGGGATATCATCGGTCTTTCGTGGGATTTCACCTCAAAACATGGATACGATGCTATTACCACATTTCTCGCCAATGCACCAAACCCAATCACTAAGTTGCGACTTATCACAGATGGCGGTCTGAAACCGGCGCTACTTGATATTGGCGGCATGATTTGGATTCATGCAGTATTTTCCTTCAGGCATCAACATGTGGTGGTAAAGGGGCTTGTTCGATTGGTACACGTTAGGGAGTCTGAATGGAAGGCGCGGTTAGTTTCTACACAACTCGAAAACGTTTATGCCAGAGATAGTGACACGTATCAAAGCTCTTCGTCTCTCAATGACGAAGTTGCGGGTATTAGTATTGACTTGACACGGCTAATGTGTGCTCATGACAAAACCACAATAGACGGCTTGAAGAAAGTCGGGATGGCGCTGCGAACAGGAGAGGACAGATACGGGATAGCAGACTACCAACTTATTCACGGAGGGCACTTTTACATCGACCGAGGAGCTAGTCAGATGATAGTCGACGGGCGCATTAAGATACGAAGATGTGAGAGAGGGATCAGCGCGTTTCATCGGCATGGTTTGATACTTGCCGACGGGACAAAACTGGATGCCGACGTGGTCGTCTATGCTACAGGATATCGTGGAATCGAAGTAACGGTTGAACGTTTGATGGGGTCGGACGTTGCGCGCAGAGTCGGAGCAACCGGTGGCCTCGATGCGGAGAATGAGCGAGTTGGGGGTGGCGGCCAACTGGAATGCCGGGCTTCTGGTATATGACCGGAAGTTTCCTCTGGTGTCGTCAATTCTCTCTGCCCCTTGCCTTGCAGATCGCGGCAATTGAGAGAGGACTTAATGGCACTCATTATAGGTAAAAACTTTAATAGAAGGTTAGCTTGGAAAACAGGCTCGAATTACAATAAGATTCTATGATCTAGAAGCCCTTTGTCATTCTCAGGCTTCACAGCTTAAAGATAGAGCTATGAGTCTATACATATAAGTTTGCCGTCTTTTCGTATCTGAACTTATCGTCGCTAATTACATCTCAAATAATAGAGAGATAACTAGCTCCTTCAAGATAGTCTATTTTGGATGCCAAGACTGGAGCGCGCAGATTTCAGCGTGCGTAATTGTTGGTGCAACCCTAAAGTGCTTTCATTGCTGGAAGAAGGCGGGGGATTTTAGGCAATGAAGGGTCGTAGAAGAAACATGGACAACTGTAAATTGTAGATAGCTGCTAGCGGTGTTGCAACTATCCAGACACTGCTGGGACAGCTGTTAACTATCTACTAGATAAACTAACTATCGAGCCGAACTATAGAATTCGATGCTGCCTTCTAAAGATAAAGAGCTAGACACAATAGGAGTATGCCAGAGATCATTGGTTTCAATTGACCTTCTTCGATCGCATTATATTTAGATACTGCCCTCGGACTCTAGAGGGTAACCTGTTGAACTCGTAGAACAGTATGAGCGAGCTACACTGGCCTTCTCATTTGACTTCGTTTGTCCCCTGTTCTCGAAGTCTTGGCGTCATATCCTTCACAACATATATTTGACCGTAGATATCGGTGACATCGCAAAAGAGTTTGACAGCGACATAAACATCTTCGCTCACAATCTCTTTGAGTTCACGAAGGGAATTCAGCATGCAGCGTCGTTCAAACTCGGCGATGAATAAGAGGCGCTTTTCAGGCTCTGCATGACAAGCCACCGATCTAGTCCCGTCTTGCCGGTTAAGGAAAGCTCTATTCCCAGTAATCCCGTTGCGCGTTTCGGACTCAGCTCGAATCTCCTCAAAGTTGAGCGAATTGACGTTATATTCGGCTGCATCCCTAACTCTGGAACCCCAATCATTATATGTTCGGCATAATGCTGCAAGGTGTTGGCTGACCATTTGCGCAACATATAGACCTTCTGTACTGATTGATTGTGGAGGGTTACTTCGGCCCTCAATGAGACATAGGTAGTAAGTCATTGCAAAAGGTCCACCCGTGTGATCAGCAGAAGTGTTACGAAGCCAGCTGAAAACCGAACCGTGAACAGATTCAACCGCCTCCATTTCTTCATTCCTAAGAAGTCGGTTGTCCTTCACTTGCCTGAGGTGTGCTCTTAAGAAGCGCTTGATATCCGATCGGAGTTGCCGTTGAAGCAAGGGACGGGCACTAACCACGAGAGGTTGCTGTAGTATAAATTGCACGTATTGTCTTAGAACTTCAGTGATTGTAGACAGCTTCTCGCGGGAACTTTCTGTTCTAGAAAGAGGCATATTATGGTCAGCCGTGTAATCATCAGCGTGCGGTGTCGCTCGCTCTGAACTCAAGTCCTCAAATGTATCATCCAGCTTGCGTATGTCTCTATCGTCTAGGCGTATGACTGTAGCCTCCATGAACTCATCAATCTGATAGATAGTAACCGCAAGGACCATCATGTCTAGAAGTTCTTGATTTCGGAGTTTAAGAGACTCTAACAGTCTAGATGTTGCCCATGTGAAGGGAACTAAGTCAAGATAGGTCTCCTTCCGCATGTTTTCGCGCGGGAAAATACGAGGTATGCTGTCCCTGACTATGCTGGAGAAGAAATCCCCTTGCAAAAGGCATGATCTGACTTCCCAAGTCTCAGTACCCTGTAGAAGTGGAAGAGCTCGAGCTAGCTTGAAAAGCTTATCTGAGGACCTGGAAAGGCCGCCACGACTGAATCCATCAACTACAGGCTTCCACGCTGAGTGATTCAGAGCGCCAAAAAGGTAAGCTTGAGATAGAAGCCCAGAACTGTAAGGGGCTTTTCCGATCCACATATTCTTTGGTTGATAGAAGTCAGTATGTCTGCGATGGAAAACATTGACACTTCGACTCAAAGCATTCAAAATTTCGCTCTGGAAATTGGATACAAATCGAAAAGAGGTGATATATTTTAATGTGAGGACCGCATAAGAGGTCTCTTCGCAGTCACTCATATGACCCCAAGAGCCATCTTCATTCTGATCACGAAGGATAGTGGTAAGTGCTTCTATTAATATTAGACTGATCTTGTCGTTCAAGTTCCCTGGTTGGGGAATTGCGAGGTCCGAGTGCGCCATAGCATAGTGGGTTAAAGCTTTAGAAAGCAACATGATGGAGTAGAGAGGAGAAAAATTCTTTGCATAATTAGCGTAATATCAGCGTAGAACATTTTGGAGCTAATTTACCCTTCTATTCTTCACCTGATCATGGCTCTTAGTCCACCAGGTTGAGCATATGGAGGTAATTGCTTGCTGTATTTGTGGATGGTAGAGATCGACACCATTTTCAACTTGGAGCAAAGCTAGGAGAACGTGACAATCAGTACTAAATGTGTCGTCACTTTCTGTTTCAATGTGACCCGGCCCTCCGACATTTGTTACCAGCTTATCCGCAGGAGTCTGCCGCCCCAAAAAATTGAGTGCAGTTATAACTGTCGCTATGACATCTTTATCTGGTTTAATGCTGGATGCTAGCAAAGAATGTGAGAAGGCTGCTCTTGAGAGTATCAATGGATGCCATACCAAGACCTGACACTGCAGTGCTTTGGTCAAGCCACTCTGACAAACCCAAAACAAGTTCGTTATCCTCCCCAAGAAGTAGCTCTCGTGAGTAATCAGCCTCTAATAATGATACGACTGCCTGCTCATCCTTCATTAGTATGTCCGGGAGGGTACAAATATCTTGGTATTGCTCACCAAAGATACTTCAAAAACATCCTGAGTAGCGCTTGAAGGGTTGCTGATACCAGCGTTGCGGTGGCGGTAATGAGATATCCTTCGGATGCATTCCCTAGCAATCCACGAGACCTCACTTGTATTCATTGTCATTTCGACGCGAAGGTGACGGTCGTTAGTGTAGGGCACTTTGTTGAGAATCGCAATCAGTTATAATACTGTTTAGTAAGAAGAATCACCACATGGTTTGACTGCTAAGGGTATGGCTGATAATCAATGTGACCGGCCGTCTTGAGGTATTGGAAACCAATAGTAGGTAGCAGATAGAGTGTGTTTGCTTTTCTTCTGGCTTCTCCAGGTCTCAGCTGATTTATAATACTAAATATAGTACCCATCGGTGTTTACCGCGCAGATGATCTACCGCAGGACTCGCGTCAGCGTGATCATAGCTCAAAAGGTATCTGAGCCCGAGTGATGCCAAGAAGGTAGACACACCCTTGTGCACCGGTCAACATCCAATCAAATAACACAGCTATCTAGAACTCATTTTTGAACGGTCATGCAGGGTGCCGCTAAGCAAACGAACCAAATGGGCTGTAAATTGCTATGGTCACGGGTGTCACGATCGCAGGTGGCCGAGTCGGTATCAAAAAGGGATAGTTAAATTATTGCAGTATTTTGGGAAGTGTAGTTCAATGAATAATTATAAGGTATATGAAATATCACTACTGGCGATCACTCGTATAGGGGGGTGGGTAGTTAATTCTTCGGTTTGATTCCTAGAAATTCTTAATTGCGCATCCTAGACGCAGGGGTATGACCAGATCACATGTGTAAGCCGTAATTAGGAATAATTGTTAAGAGAAATACCAAGATGCGCGTCAAATAGATACCCTGAGGCGCAAGGAGATCCTATAGGAAGACTTCCTCCTGCATGGACGCAACTAAGACAAGGACACAAATATTCTAACGCCTGAGGCTTCAATACTTTCAATTTTGTGATAATGACTTAGCGATGTTGAGAATTGTAATTTAGTTTGTTCATTGTCGGGGTAGCACATTACTACCCCTCCTTCGAAGAGTCACACCCACCTCCAGCGTTCCGCACAAGCAAAACAAAACAAATAAAGCCCTTTTGACTGATTTTGACTGATTTGGGCCTTTATTTCGATGTATTTGACTGATTTGGCTAGTTTTCGTATTTGACTTGGCTCAGATACTTGCCAAATATATAGGCCAAACAAAAATTTAGCGTTCAGCGCCTTTTTTCACTCCGAATGGTGGCCCAAAGGCCTTCGAATGCCTTCGTAGCCATACAGCCATACAGCCATACAGCCATACAGGCTATACACTAACGCGGTCAACGCGGTCAACGCGGTCAAGACGGGATAGCTAGCGAAGTTAGGTAATCTTAGGTGTGGAGGTAGGCAATGGTGGATAGGTAGGGGTAGTGAGTCAACAGCCAACGTTTTCTCATCAAAAAACCCCTGTAAAAAATAGAAAAAAATATAAGGAATTGCTTGAATTATTTGCAATTAATTAAACAAAATAATAATCGTTTGTTTGATCTGAGAAACAATTCAGATAATTTTTTTTTTGTTGTTTTGTTTTGACTGGTCAAGTTATTTGTCAGTCAAATCAAATATTGTTTTGCTTGTGCGGATCGCTGCCCACCTCATGACATCTTATTCTGCTACGCCATTGTGCAGTATAGTGTCGAAACCTCAAACAAGCGCTCATCCTCCTGGAATACCAGGATTCCCCTTACTGAAGCGCCGCAGGATTTTGTCCCTTTTGAGATAGATTGTTAGTACCTGTATATAAGATCGTCGGCTACAGATCACGTGCTTCGGGTTTCTCCAGCGCTTCCTCTGATCCAAGACCTAATCATGTCAGAGCCTCATGTAGGTCTATTCACTTCCCTTTCTTTCCTTCTTTCATCCTTTCCTGTTATTCGTTCTAGAGAGAAAAAGGGAAGATTAGGCCTCGAACCTCCACTGAGAGACTCTGTCGTGCGAGGAAGCCCTATGGGCCAGGGGGTAAAAGGGAACTCTCCGATCAGTCTACATTGGACGTCGGATAAATTGATAAACGACTTTCGCTTTCTTATTGATATTGAAAACTAGGAGATGGAATTCCTCGCTTGAAGCACTTTTCATCATTTGTCTTAGGACTCTTCTTTAACGCCTATTTAATAGCCGCGGATAGATTGAACGTAGATTTTTAGATCATGATAAAGAATACGCTAAAAACTCCAATTTAGGGAGCCGCGTTATAAATGCATCGAATTATTGAGCATAGTCCTGTCATTTGTTTCTACCTCATTAATTAACTCGAAATATAGAAAAGATGGATCAAAGATAGTGTGGCAGCGGAGTTGACAACATAATATGTGTTCTTCACATTAGTGCTTCGAACGATTTTGATGGTGCTAGTATAAGCTCGGTGGAAGTGACACAAAGCATACTATTCCTTCTTTGGGGACTATCTCGAGCTGGTGACGGACATTGCTTCCAATAAATTCACAGATTTGCTTTATTCGGTAATAACCCCTCTACGTCCTCTCGTTTACGATATTTATAGTACATACTTAGGGCTCAGGGAAAACTTTACGCTTCAGGCCGTCCTTGGTGAGAGATCCTAGATTTGTGTGTATAACTTGGACCAGACTCCCTCCCTGCCCTTCTCATTGGCTATAAGAGACCGAACATCAATCTAGAGTTGAGGTTTCTCAGATGGGACCGTGCCAGCTGCGAGGATCTACCGATTAGATCGCGGAGCCTGATTCAAACATGCGGGGGTAAAAAGGGGTTGGGTTGGGTTGATAGAGGAATTCACGCTTAGCATAAGCTAGCGGCGGCTGAGCCAGTAATGGCGGAGAGGATCAAAAGAAACATGGACGTTCGCACGTTGTTATTGGAAGAATGTAGACGGGACAAAAATCCAGTGTGCTATCTAATGCTATAAAATATTATTCTTCGAGAGCTGTATCTTTATACCCAGATGTGTTTTTGCAAGTTGAAGAACTAGTTCGGGACTACGCAATTATAGTAGTTTGGGCCTTCGGTCGGCGGATCAAAGCTCCTCATCGACGTGGTCTGCAGGCATGTGGTTACGGATTCCGACGACTTGGGGATCGGACCGCGATTCCTCTTTCCACCTTCCATTTCGGCGATCGTGCCGTGCAGGCGGGAAAAAAGCGTATTGACTTACTATGCTCAATATTGCCACTTTATATTCAAAGACGATAGCAATTGAAGACTCTCTAACTGAACTTTTATTGCCGTAGATCGTATTGTGTCAGGGAGCATGGTGGCAAGGGGGTAGAAGTGACTTAATAGGGTAGCCATGGGGTAATATTAGTCATAGCTTAGTATTGTCAGGTTTGTCCGTCCCAGAGTGAATGGATAGCCTACGCAGTCACATAGCAGGTAGGTAGAAAGGGGCCAGTAGCCATAAGGTATATTGGTCAACATAGCTCCTAGCCCTTCTAACTGCTAGTTGGGAGGGATAGCCTGTATATATAGACCCAGCCTGATAGGCACATACTAGGGTGTCACCTATCTATCTGACAAGGATTGTCTATATAATGGCTAGATTTTCCCTGAAATCTAGAAAAGGGAGGCCCAGGAATAAATAATGTTAAGTGCTTACCCATATATTGACAACAACCTATGACCTACGAGTGGCCTAACTTCGCTCTGGAGACCTGTCACGCTAGAGTGGGTCGTCGTACGCTATATAAAGGCCGTTGAGCGCCGTGCGCTTAACGGCGTCGTTAAACGGCGTCGTTTTTAACGCGACAAGACCAAATACCCTGACATATTGAAGTACTGCAGAGTTCATAGTATCTATACTAAATACATGATAAGACGGTTATTGTTTTTTAAACGGAGGATTTCAGGATAATATGGCTTAATAAAAATGTATCTTTTATCTTGCTCTTGGCCTTTCTGCTGGTGGTGTTCCGTGTTGTAACTTTGACGACGAAACGTTCTTTGTATCCGCCCAAGACATTTTCTTAAAATTTTGGTTGAAATGGTAGTACCATACGGTTAAAGAAAGACGAAATCTATTAGGGGCTATTCTAAAGAATTGGCACTCATATGGTGCTTATACGTCTAATAGATGCATAATGTTGGACGTTAGGTATGAAAAGTCCCCTTATTTTTCGCAAGCTCGCAATCTTGTTTGGATACGTCACAGCCTAGGAGAGTATATATCGATAAACTATCTTCGGCAATCTGTTGATTGAACACTGTTACCAATCGCTTGAATGAGATACAAGAATTCCTAACAATAGATGTTGCGTTATATGCACTGTTAATACCAGAGTATTACGAGCATTGTTCTACTCTGTCACAATATGATAAATGGAAAAATAGACGCACGATCGAAGACCTCAACCTCGAATGAAGTGTATGTAGAAATACCAAGATCAACTCTGGTCGAAGAGCAATTTTCTCGCCGGAACTGAATATTCCTTTTCTAAAGGTGGCATATTGAACACCAACCTCCGATGGGTTATGAAGAAAGAAAACCGTCTGAGGAGTCGCTTTTACAACACTGGAAGCAGATACTGAGATTACAGTCTAAGCCGCTCTTTCGTCATCTAAGCCAAAGTGAACTAGATACTGAAGTGAGCTCCATGGACTCAACGCCCAAAACCACTGAAGCTCCGAAGAAACCGGCCCAATATTCACTTTCTGTGGCCTTTTAAACAGTTTATTCACTTTCTTTCAATTTGGGAATTTGTTCGAAAAGAACGCCCTTCAATTAATTTTTTGAATGTCTGTGTGTTTTTCCCGTACCCTTTTCTTTCGCAATGTCAGCTGTCTTTCATATACTCGAAATTCCGTTCAGCCACTTGGTGGCAGAACCCCTATACTTAGCCTTACTCTGTTTCACCCACACCACTCTAATACTGAAGTAGAGTGAGTGGGAAGGGAGGGTTAGCTTCGCCATCAGATAGGTAAGTCAGCACTCATGAGAATAGGAGCGGGGAAATGACGAGACATTGAACCAGATAATAGACACAACAGTCGGGGGGATTTTATTTCAATTGAATCCATTGAGTTTCCTATAGATCCAACGGTTCCTTCGTGGTTTGGCTATCTAACTACCCTAGGAGGTGTAGGTTTGTCAGGTGAATAGGTGACACCCTAGGGTATGCCTATTAGGCTGGGTCTATATATACAGGCTATTCCTCCCAACTAGCAGTTGGAAGGAATAGGGGGCTATGTTAACCAATACACCTTATGGCTACTGGCCCCTTTCTACCTACCTGCTATGTGACTGCGTAGGCTATCCATGGACCATTCACTCTGGGACGGACAAACCTGACAAGGTTCGGCTTATCTCCGAAAGTTGAGGGCCTTCTGTCGGTGCACTTCCCTTGGGCTTATTTCAATATTATATAATTGCCAAAGGTAGTCAAATCAGAAACCTGTAATACTTACTATCTAGGTGTTCTAGATCTCACTCCTACTTACCGTTGTATGCAGAAAGTAGAGCACTGTTATGATTTGATACCCTCTGATCCGATGTAATATCACTGAACTAGCATCAATACATTGTCAAGAGTAGTACATATTATCCCGTTAGACTATCTAGAAGTCTAATTTATCATACACCCCGATCGGATATGAACTGTCTTATAGACAGGAAGCATATGGATCGTAAGTATTCTAGCCTTCCAATTCTAACATATGTTTCGCGCGTCAAACTAGGGGACAGTGAAAATTACTTGTTGCACAAAAAGAGCCTTTTTGTTGAACTTTCTGCATAAAGTAATTAACTTTGATATATTTTCAGTGGTAAAGCGAATGTCCATAGTCTTTCAATCCCCCAACCCAAGTATTGCTATTATCCACTACCGTCGTCGATCGAATACATCCCCATTCAGTTGATTTAATTCGATCTTATCTAGTGCTTTAAGCCGATCTACTGGAAAAACCAGTTAACTTGCACTCGGCCAACATCCAACGAAGCAATGTCGTCAAAGATAGCTGGAGAAACGTCGATACCTCCAGCACCGCAGCCAGGGCACAAGTCAACAACCTGTGCAGCAGTCTGGTGGCCATTGCCCTGGATGGTGATCCATCGTCCGCAGTTGGCTCCATTGGCGTAATCCGCGGTGTTGAGCGCAACAACCGGAGAGCCATCGTTATCAGTGCCGCCACAAGCACCAAGGCCCTAGAATGATGGTAAATGTCGTCAGAGAAGGCTCTTTAAACTTGAATTGTGAAGTCACGCATAAAAGAAAAACTATCAATTGGAAGAGCTCAGAAAAACCTACAGGGTTATACCAGGTCATATCTCCCGTGGTGGCGGCAACGGCGCTCGTGAAAGCTGCAACAGCAGCAAGAATCATAGCCTTGGAATACATGGTATCGAGAACAATTATTTTTGATTCGGGAATCTTCGATGAGATTGTTTGATGGGATTGCTAATTGCGTGATGTAGCTTGGTGTGAATGATGAGGATGTTTGGTTATTATCTGTCGAAGAAGGCGCGGGCACAGTCTCATTTTTATACTCAAGAAACTAATGAGTAGAGTCTCTTCAGAAAGCTCATGCTTATTGTTAGTCCCACACCTCAAGTCGAGGATTACCACGATGGACGGAACAGACCTCACGTCATGTTGAGGCCTTCATGCCTACCGAAGTCTCCGTCGTATGTCACAGGCAGCTTCCAGGCTCTTAGGAGCTTGATCGAATGACCTGCGACGTGTGGCCTTGCACGCATTGTATCGGTTTCAGGCAATTGAGCTGATTAAGGCACCCACGAGACGTATTACCTCAGATACTGTGCGTGGTACACGTACGACCTCACCAGAAAGAAGCAGTATCAGGTTGTACCTGATAGCTTTTAGAAGACGCCAAGCAATTATTTCCGTTCAAATAGTTGTTTTCAAAGCTGACAATACATATCTTGGTCTAGCCGGGCCTGGTGGTGGCCCTCAAGCTTTACAGCTTCCTATTATTCATCGCGGAAGGACCGATCTTCGGATTCGGAAAGAGACAAGCTACCTAGATCTTTTAGAAACAACTCGTGTAAATTACATAGCTCAAGATGTCTTACGACTACAAAGGCTTAGGGCTGTGGTGTAAGCTCTAGGTGTGCGATCCCATAGGACTCCGAGCTTTAATCATGCAGTAAACTCTAATAGCTCGGATGGTACGATGTTCAAGCCTTCAAGGCTGCCCCGGTCCATGATCAACTGGGTAGACTTAATTGGGCCACTAGAGTGCAGAGCCGCAAACGACTTAAGCCTCCCAGATAATATGATTCATAGTGGTAACAAATAAGGGGTAACACTGACTTGTACGAGAGGTAAGATTCTGCATAGCTCTATGTTACCCGGCAGTTTCTGTTCAGGGGTTTGAAATTATCGTCAGCAAGCCACGCCGGGTATCCGCAACCCTGCAAGAGTTTGCGAATGTGTCAGCCCGTCATACGGTTACTAAGTTGACGATCCGCATACGAATCTGGAAGAGTTGCTATGTAAGCGTTGAAGCTAGTCCGGATACAGGTGTTGGAATCTAAAAATGGAGTCGCGATGCCACGTGCGACCTTTATAAGACAAGATTCTTCACGTGACCCTGATCTAAACAAAACCATTAACAGTTGTATCAAATTGAGCGGTAATGAAAGCCTAAAGCAGGATGGGTTTTCAAAACATCAAGCTTATTCATTATTTCAAATACAGAATGGAAGCTATTCACCAGAGCTTGTTGACTAACAAGAATAGATTTGTTCGTAGCGCTGCAAGAGCGAAACTCGCTAGCATTAATAGCTGGTGAAGGAAAAAAAAAAAAAAGAACTGGCCTTAACATTCGCAAAATCAGGCCAAGCTAAGCACTAGAAGAATAGAGTATATGAACTTTTACCTGCTGCTTTGGGCCAAGCTCTACTCGTGGCGACTATATGATGAGGAAGGGGAACTCAAATTAGGCCGTCTTAGTCAGACACTTACCAGACAAGTAAGTCATCAATGTCAGTAATCATATCTGCAATAGGCTCTACGACAACCTAAATAAGTACTGGAATGGGTGAACTATTCGGACCATAACAAGGCTTGATTTGTCTCTTGTCAACCATAGGCTGACTTCGATAATCATCACGCAGACCTCTGCCAATTCCGAATCAAAACAATTTTCTCCCTTGAGTGAAACGACTAACTTTATTAGCGAGTAGGTTTATAAGACGAGGGCAGAAAAGTCAGGTAGCTGACACTAGGAGCAGTTTAATTTATACATCGATAACTAATCAAAAGATTATACATTTTTTCATACAAAATATTTCCGCGGAGTAGGGTGCGCGACTTAGACGCTTCTCCTCTATCCCCCTTTCATTGTGTTTGGTTATTGACCACCCACGTTGATACTGCAGTAGCTCATTTAACTAAAATTTCTGTGTTCTCTGGCTATGTTGCATCGTCAGCTGAGGTCATGTTTTCGCCACTGCGCAACTTATTTATTTGACTAGCAACCGCTTACTCAAGTTGCTCGAGGTTAAGAACACTAATATTTCTACTGTGTTTCTAAAGGATACGTTTCTATGGTTAGAAGTTATTAGTTCGATAATCAATACGTTTGCAGTGTTTGCCTAGTATGCCCCAGCTGTGGTACCATAGCAGCCTCGGGTTTGATCATGAGCAAGCCGAGATTTATACACTAATCGCTGGTTAAATGCAGGGAAAACGAGGCTGTTAACGACTATAAGGGGATGAAATATACTGATCATTCTTTGCCGTCAAATGAAAGTCAGGACACATTGTGTAATGTAGCACAAAATTCGAGCTTTTCTCCAATTAATACCTCTCAGAAACCATTACTGATAAAAGATATCCTCTTGGGCTTTTCGGATCGTATGGCAGGGTGCAGTGGTGAAAGCACAGTGTCCGATGCCATCTTCCCCAATCTCCACGACACCCCACTGTAGAGGAAGCTGATGACCAAATTCTCTATCCTCAGGAAGACCATGGCACGCGGCACTTATCGCCATACTATTGGTGCAAACCATACTCATGGTACCATCATATTTACGACACCCAATTAGGACAATTGCTAATATGTTTGTAAATGCGATTATTCCCGCTGTAGGGTGAGCGTAAGTTAGTATGACGTAATGTAAATTCACGAGGTGCGGATTGAGAAGAGAGGGGAAGGAAACGTAAGTAGACTGACTAATGATAATAGCATACGGACTATACCCAAGCGTCGAGAAGGAATTTCCATAATCCTCTGTGCCATTTGGCATCAATGCAGTAATGCGGGCCAGGAAAAAGCTCTGCGAGATGAGCCAATGAAAGACGGCAGAGAATAAATTCAACGGAACACCGTATCGTAAGGGCAGTGAGATGAAATAACTCGACCGCTGAATGCCGGAAGGCTCGGACACACGTAAAGGTTTTCGGTGAGCCTTGGTGTACATGAGACTAAACTCGCGCTGAACAAGGAAAGTTGTCATTACAGCAGCGTAAACCGAGTACATGATTGAAAAAAGAAGCTGTGGGGAGTTAATTATGAGCACATTTGAGATTAAGCCAATGGGATCTCCGCGTGGTAGCTGAAGGTTGAGATAAGTCAGTTCAGAGACGGACCCAAAGCCAAGGGAACGAAAGAAAGAGAGCGTAAGATCGAAATGTCGGTTTTTAAGAGATGCGGTGAGGAGCCCAAGACTAGTGTACAGACCTGTAAGAAAGGCTATGTACCTGCGAAAAACATTGGAGTTAGTGCCAATGATTAAAGAAGTAGGAAAGAGGCATTACAAGAAAACGAGGCACGCCCATTGTTGCCACGTAGCCGCTGACATCCAACGTTTCTGCGACATCTTCCACTTGCGAGGGTGAGCACCAAGGTCCAAGTCTTCCTTCCTCAGCCGGCTGAAAAATGTGGCTTTGTGAAGGAAGTCATATTTTGTGGCGAGACACATGTTCTTGGTGGTTTCGTCTGGCTCTTGCATGAATGAGCCTATTGCATCACCAAGGGTAGACAAAACGGTGTCTCTTCGAACCATACCCAGTTCCTCGGTTTTAGCTTGCGTGCCCCATTCTTCATTCTTGGTCCTGCGCCGCCTCTCAGCCCGTTTTCTACTAGTCCAGACGAAAAACAACGCTACTAGCTTGACAAAGTTCAAAGAGCACACGGCGGTCAAGATGTGCGTAGAATACTCCAAACGACATCTAACATCGCTGTCGCTCACAAACTGAACAAGACAGTAAGATGCTTTATAATGCTGTGGGCCAAGCAACAAGGTCGTGATGGGGGGAGGCTCCGGCGAGAATGATACGTAGGACGCGGTCCCATTAGATGCGGCCCAAAGGTTTTTCGCGTAATTATCATACCGCGGTGCAACAAACGTGTATAGTAGCAGACTGTCATTGTCACCTTTAGTCCTTTCCTCGTGGGTTGCCACCACCACGACGTTCCCTTGTTGGGGTGCCCAGTAGTCCTCATACAACGCATAACAATCGGACACATTTCTGTACTCGTAGAGATCATTCATGATGTCCTTCTGTATGCCCTCAATGATGCTATTATAGTCTTGGACTGGCGGCGTTACCTCTTCGTCGTCCCAACCGGGATAGTCCTGATGATTGCGTTCGGCTGTAGACAGGTCCCAACTTCCTCCTGAGGTAAAGGATTCCTTTACCACCGCGACGCTATAGTCATTTGATGCCAGAGACTGGAAAACTGCCGAGTTGAAGCTTATTGTTATGTGTTAGCGTTTTTTGCCTCGTTTCGTGTGATAATGGCTAGTGTTCTTCTCACATGAGATGGATAGGTAACGAGCTCGAGGCTAAAACAACACAAACAATGACTCGCCCACGGCCAATGTATTTTAGATTTCTGAGACTTGGTGCTCCGATATCAAGCCATGTGTTGAGCTTGTGTGCCTTGTCGACGTCTGCACGTGTAGGTGAAGCTTGTAGTTGGATGCAAAAGGTAGAGGCTGAAAGCATCCCAGTGCTCAGTATGTTAATGAGGAGGTGCAGCAAGCGATTAGCGGTTTTCACCGTATCGCATTCTCCGGCGTAAAGTAGCCCCACGCCATTTATACTTGGATACTTCGACGAGGCATATAGCAAGATGAAGAGGTTGGTCGAAAAAATGATCGCAATAAGGGCCACCTGTAAGAGAAGAGCTTGATTTCTTTTCGATAATCGGATTCGCAATGACGTCTTTTCGCTGTCGTTTATTTGGGGGAACCAACCGGCCAAGGCCTGTTTATCTGCGAATCCCTGGACCCGAAAGGGCGTGCCGTCTGTGTTAAGGCATGGAGTAGCTTCTTCTAGATTCGTAGAACTTGAATCTACCCTGCTTATAATCTGCTCGTGCGTTGAGTATTCCGAGCTCCTTCTAATTGTCAGTGGGTTTATTTCATCGGGTGTATGAATCACCTCTGCCTGTTCCATATCGATGTTGGACGCCATGGAGCCAGAATTATGATGATAAGCATGTCCTAATCATGATAATGACAGTTCAATGTTAATATTATAAGGATACTAGTTAAGGTTTCTCTTGTACCTAAACCATTGCCG
This sequence comes from Xylaria sp. FL1042, assembly GCA_022495085.1. Lineage (NCBI taxonomy): Eukaryota > Fungi > Ascomycota > Sordariomycetes > Xylariales > Xylariaceae > Xylaria > Xylaria sp. FL1042. The sequence continues at coordinate 17,219 of MU380271.1, forward strand.
AGACAATTATGATCGAAGGTTGATGGATGACATATTGCTCTGTATTAGGTGTAAGTAACGTCCTTTTATCTCATGAATGACTTGCCTATATATTTCCTAAATTTGTACAATACTCATCTTAATTTAGCAGCCCTAGTAGCAAAATTCACTAGTAAATTGGGTTACAGTAACTTCCCAGTCCTTGTACGTCGGTTTCCTGCAATGAGCCGCCAGCGATGTTTCATCACTATGAGCGATATCGTGGTTGCATAAGCAAGGCTATGCTTACTCAGTGACCAAAATCTCTTCTACGTAGTATAAAGAAGAGACATGTAGCAAGTATATGCTCTTAATTCGTCAACTAGTCGCACAGATAAATTTGTCTGAAGGCGCCACTGAATCAGAATCATAGCAGCTGAACGCAAGACATATTTAGACCGTCACCGGTCATAGATGTAGCGAAGGAGAGAGACGAATCGGGCCGCTGAGAATAACGTCGTGCAGCGACGATCAGCGTGTCAGGTGTCAATGTCAGTATGCTGCAGGTCTTGATTGGGGAGCTTGCCGCCCAGATCATTCATTGGCTGCTAGAAGACACCTTTTGGAGTACAGCCCCCAAAGTACTCGTCACCTTTGAAAGTCCCCTGCATGCGCCGTTGCCCACAAACCGGAAAACCATTGGGGGCGCAAAGTTGCTTTTACAAAGGTTTCGATACGTCGTGTCCTTGGGAGGATTTATTTCGAAACGAGCGGGTTGAGCAGGTAATTCTTACCGTTTCGCAAGAATACAATCTTGTGGCCATTGCATCGGTAGTAACCGGCAGGATGCATCCATGATCAGCGATGTTCACCAGGATAGCTGCACCTGAAGATGAGACGAAAGTGCACCATTCTCCGCAAAGTCCTGCAAGGGAGATCGCTTACCATAATTATGATGGTTCACCATGGATTATAGATCCTAATTCTGGAACCGAAAGCCCATAACCGATTCGACAGATCTCTCCAAGGTGAAGCACATTGCTGGGAAAATGGGGACTCTACTGAGGTCTAACCGCGCTATTAATAAAGAAAAATCGCAAATAGAGGCAGGACCCTTTTGTGATGTGGCTCCGTTGATGAGTGGCGGCCGATACGTCCCTGTAGAGGTGCTGGATCTATACTCGTCCTAATAAAGGGGGGAGTAGGTTACAGTGTTTCCAGACAGTTCAAACTGTGTAGACGATGGTGGAAGTCCCGCGCGGGTCTCATGCGGGGTCTTTGTTTTTTAATGAAGCTTACATCCGAAATGAGCATGATGTTAAGACATCTCGTAAGTGGCCGGTAGAGCTTATGGACGAGAATGCGTCGGCATGCACTTTGGATTTCCAATACGCGTAAAGTGTCTCCCCAGTCCAACCTCGTATGGATTTCTCTGCATTCTTTGCACGTATCACCTTCTCTTCTCTCACCGGCGTTCCAGAATGCCATGGGCTACAAGACCAAGATGATTCATCGTGAGAGTCACGGTTATGCTGGATCTCCAAGGTACCCGCGCCAACGCCGACGAAAGCAACAGAGGTAGTGTTTCAAAAGTGTCGTCTTAGCCCCCGATATCAACTGGTCTCGGAGGTCCCGATCCCCTTTTTGATATACGGTGCAGACTTGGCGGTTTATAGTTCTACAGCGCCCGGATATCTCACTACTACTGAGAGCCGGTTTTGTAGAACGGGCGTTTGGGGGCAGGGTGAAAGTGAACTCATATCTTGAGTGCACCTGTCATACATATACTACGTAAGTACTTAAGTATGTTTATATGATACTGCAAGTGACGTCATAGGGCCACAAAGTAACTAGCATCTTGAAGTATGATCCGTAGGGCTACATTATGTATGTTTCGCATGACTGAAACAACCCCTCTATCGAGAATGCTGCACCAATAATTTTTGTTACTACGAGCTGCTGTCAATTATTCTTAATGCCTAAGCTCCGCAAAATTTTACTTTGTTAACGGTAACAGATCGAGCCTTAGAATTACTTCTCGTGGCAACGGGAACTATAATTCTATGCAAGCAAATGATTCAAGGTGATGTGAAGACATATATTGTTGATGGCGTACGTAGGTAGATTAGCCTTGATGAACAGTACGGGGCAGTAGTCGTAGTGATACCTGAGGCATACGACCTCCGAGAGCAGGATCATCTCTGCCCGTCGATATAGGGCGTATACGCAGGGATAGTAGAGAGATTTTGTACTGTATGGTCTTACGTAGCTTTTGGTGCCTTGGTATAGCTATTACAAGATGTAACAATCGAAAGCGTTGCATTTCAATCTGCCTAGCTACATACAGGAACATACTCTTATTCCTCTTGTTCCTGATCGCTCGAGGCCCCTGTGATCATTGGTGGAGGCGGGGATACCCTACGCGGTAGAGAGGTCGTCTCCGACATTAGACGTTAATCGGCATTGGAGGCAACTCTTGGAAACGATTCGGGGAAGGCGTATGCGGAAGCTGATCATTCCAACCCTTGATCTTCTTCAGGACCGCCTCATTATGGGCGCGAATCCAAGCGGCTTTTTCTGCTGGGTCCTCTAGTGTATCTACCTTGATGATCCTCCCGATTTCGCTGATCAGCGATCGGAACTCGTGAATGTTCGTAATATCGCTAGGCAGCAAATAAGAAAACTCTAAGTCGACAGCAACAACATGATCCTTCACCCAAATGAAATTGTGTAATTGGGCATCACCGTGGACCACTCCACTCTGAGTAAGTGCATCATACATATCTCGCAAGGCCGATGCAAGTCGCTTGTTCATGATATCGTCGTCTCTAATGCGACGTAAATACGTGCGCTGTCGGTATGCTTCAAGTACCTGAGGGGCGACAAGCGCGTCGAGTTCCAGTTGATGAAGGGGGGTGCCTTCCACATAACTTAGGAGAAGTGCAGGGCTGCAGTCGTCGCTGATTGCTGTACCGAAACAGTGCGGGATATAGAACCCTTGAAGGTGCCGGAGTCGTTTGTATATGTCGACTTCGTTTTTGAAGTCATTAGGTCTCTCTGGATTCGTCTCTTTTAGGATGACGACAGGAGGAAGAAACCACTCGGGGAAAAAACTCTTCGCCCAAGTCCGGATTGGAGGAGGGAGGCAGAACAGAAGCCATTCGCCGATCGGAGATGAAGGGACGTCTAGGCGATAAACGTATCGGTTCATGATCTGATAGGCCGGCGCCCTGATAAAGCGCGTTCTGAAGCGGATCTCCTGATAAAGGACATTAGCTACATCGTGCTAGAAAGAGCGAGTATACCCAACCTTAAGCAGTGGTGTCCCCATCTTAGTCAGTTACTATGCAGGTTGTCCTCGGTATGGAGATGAAGGTAATGTGCGTCGGGTTATCTTTTCGCAGGTTAGTAGACGACTACGTTATATGTACCAGATAGGTAGTTGGTTTGTGCATGTCGCGTAGGATGATGGTGTGACAGAGGATGCGACTAGCCGAGACCTCAAGATTAGGTATTCTCGCCAACACCGAGTATTGGAGCATGCCTCCAAGATTACTACCTACATGCCAAAAGACGGTATCAATTTCGACAAAAGGAGGTCCTTACACACGTCTGTCTTAGTTTGCAGTTTGTAATTGGGGTGATGACTGCTGTTCTAGCTATGTTGGGGGGAGGGAGAGAGGGCTATGAAATAGCTCCCTAAGTATAAAATCCACATGCATCCCCTCGCTCGGTTAACAGGTCCCTATTGGGAAAAGATCATTCTAGGGTGCGCTACGTGTGTTGTGCTACCAAAGACCCATTGTGTCACGAACACGTCCATTGGGGGTATCCCAATACCACTCGCCGTTAGCAGGGTTGAGGCGGCGTAGATAGTTCCTAGGGTGATCTTTAATAGTCTCCCCGGTTGCATCATTCTCCCAACGAGGGGAGCCCGACCACCACTCAAAACTACGGGTGTGCCCATATGCTTTCAGATCTGGCACCATCTGGGCCTGGCATCGGCGTAATTGGTGGGAGACCACGCGGAACAAACAATAACGCAGCCTTGCGCTTGTGTAGGGGAAGATGAAGCCTCGAACAGGGCAGTTCCGCTCTTCTACCTCGTCTACATTAGAAGCTTGGAATATGAGTAAAATCAGATGGTCTCCATCGAATATGGCCACTGCTGCGCTTTGATATCTATGACAATACCTATGTTCCGGATTAAAGAGGTGGCACGGGAAAGAAGATCAATGAATGCTCACCCTCGTAGCTCTCGGCCGAGTGACCTCAGATTAGCATCGGCTGGCTTTCTGCCGAGCCATCTTATGGGGTCAATAATGCCATGTCGTTTCAACTCCCCTACTAGCGCACATTGGTTGCCTTGCAGCCAACAAAAGTCGGCTGTTTCTCCGTAGGTGGTTGGGCCGGGTGGGCCGACCTCTGATCTCAGCCTCATGATTCGTTCAAAAGCGAACTGGACAGGATATGCAATATGAGTATAGAAGGCTCTCCCAGTGTCCCCTTCACTCTGAAGAGCTTCCACCGTTTGGTTAAGTGGGTGTACTTCCCTAGATAGAAGGAGTCTATCTAGTTCATCCTCTGGACCCAACACGGCCTGGATGGCCTCGATACTTGGGTCAAAGACGATGCCCAACTCCGGGGGGAGAATCTCAGGATAATCAGCAGCCCAGGATTTCTGTGAAGACCTAGGATTACTGCTGCCGGGGAGGTTGTAAAAAAGGGAAAAATGTCCGGGAGACTGGCTCAAGAGGTCACGGAGTTGTACAAACATGGTGAAAAAAGGAACTATAAAGTAAGACTTTTTTTTATGTTGCTTTCGGCTTAACACGGCATATCTTGACAGCAGTCGGCCGGCCATTATATATATACATACACCTTGATTACATCTTTTCTGAAGTCATTTCTTAAATACACTATATCTTCTACGAATGAGGATCTATTAAGCGAGATTCCTTCTGTATATGCCATCATGTAGCACAGCTTTGTCCGGCTCGGTTAGCTGTTTGCTTGGTGACTCAGACTGCGCAGTATAGGGTCAGGTCGTCACAGTGGCGAAGACTCATGCTGCAATGTCAATTTGCACCCATCTTGCCGAGGAGAGTACAGAGCCAAGCATTGTGCATGACTTGGTAATAATAGAAGCTTTAGTCAGGAATATGCTCCTCGTTGTGTATTTAGGTATAAGAGAAAAGACGAGAAAGAAGAACGATAATAAGAGTTCATAACACACTAGTCACACTGCCTCTGCTACGTACTGAGTATCCAAGTCTCTCTCTAGTTGTAGTTCACGCATGGTTGTGGTAACTACAGTACAGCATATGATCATGAAAACTTATCCTTTTCACTCTCCACTCGATGCTCTTTTCGTAGTTTGTTTGCGTCGTAGTGGGGTGTGAAACGCACGCTTGCATGTGAATATGGTCAATGGAAGCTATGATCTGCTCTTCAGAAAGGCCGGACATCTAGCATCTGTAGTGTCCAGAATGTTCTCATCCGCGCCGACATGCAACCCTCCTGACGCCACTTGGGTGACACGGGGCATTGTTAAGCTAGATACCCGCCATCTCCTGACCGCAGTGTTGCACTTGTCACTCAGGGCTCTAGAAAATCCTTATTAAACACTCCGCGTTAGCGTGTCGACCAGAGAGTAATTTCACATCCCGTGGTTGGCTCTCTTGTTTGCTGTGCAGTTTCACCCGTGGTTTGGGCTAACTATCGGTGAATTTTTGTGCGAGGTATGATTTCAGATCCTGTGTTTGGCTCTCATGTTTGTTGTCTAGTGTCACCTACATTTATTTTGGACCTACTAACTATGAGTTGTACGAGGAGCAATTTCAGATCGTGCGTCAGATTATCGTGCATACTATGTAATAGCTTCGGGTTGATATCTAACTTCGTGAATTTTTGAGTCCCGTTCTCTGGACTAGCCGCCCGCTTGGCCGGCATGCGTGTCATACCTGTGAATCTACCTTGCGCAGGGAGCGGTGACTCGGCCCCGAAGCGATTGCTGGAGTTACTAGCCAGGGTTGTCACAGGGGCGTCAGAACCAGAATATCCATAGTGCTCCCGCGACAAGGAGTGGAAAGGGGCCAATCACATCGTACAACTCCACCAGCAGTGACAGGTCCTGGGTAAGTAAGGGATGCTTTACATCGCTGAACAGCTTGTAGAGACTACTGCGTGCTCCGCTGGCTGGAGGCCTCCTCGGGTACATTGTCAAGGGCAACGGCTACTACGGCCGTAAAACTGGAAATATCGGCGAGATTATAGAATGGGGGTGTAGGACGGAACCGCTGGTGAAGACGTGTCCCTGCCGGCGTGTAAGGATGAGGCATCCGGGGAGGAAGCTGCGTTGCTCTGCGCGACGAAAGGTCATTCGTGGAGTAGGTCGGAATGCAATTGATGTCGCTGTGTCGTGAGCCCATGTATCTAGGCTTTAGAGGTGCCGAGATAGGCTGACAGCACTGGAGAGCCTTCGACGAAGCTCTTCATTAACCGCCCTCCAGCTCTAATAGAAAGAGTGCTACTAGAAGGCTTCGGCGTCTACCTGGCCGCTTTTTCCTGATTTACGTTCACTTACATCCCTCGGCTCGAGAGCATATATATCCCGGCGCATGCGGTCGGGTATCATCTGAGCAGAGGGTTCTTAAGCCTCCGCACGCTCGCCATGAATAATGAATAGGTGGTTTCTTGTTTAATACTAGCGCGTCTATTCGGCCTTTACGGCGCTTGTACTAGGTCGAAAGTATACCCTCAGGCCCTTTTCGGGCTGTCGTACTTTCTCTTTCCACTAGCCTGCCCACCGGCCAATCTTATAGTTGACGCGCGTCCTTATTTGTGTTAAGGAGCATATGGCATTGAAGAAGCTTTTCTCCGAGGACGTCTTGCACGGAGACGTTCGCTAATAATCATACGAGAACGAAAGTTACTGATTACCTGACTAAAATATAGACGCAAGTGATAATTATCTATCTAGTTGTTATCATGCCCTCGAACCTAGAATAGTGTTGGAGTTGGGGGAAATTGCATATGAGAGTTATCTCTCGCTATATTGAATGAGCCACTCTTCTGCGATGTCCGTCTGCGCTACTAAGAAGGCTAGACATCCAATTTCCTCGGATAGCTGAATGCCTTTGAATGAGATGTTCAATAAGCCCTTCTGCAGCCGGGAAAGGCTGATAACATGTAGAGTACTCGTGGTTTTCGATTAGGTGATGCTCCACGTTACATGACCTTTCTGATCCATTCAAACGGCAATTACAATTCATCTCAATGCCACACAACCCGCATGTCCATTCCGATGTTTCTGGATGGTCTTGTACAAGAGCACCCCGAAAGCAAACCCATGTTGTCGGCTGCCGGAGGTCTCGCTTGCGTATATTGTATTCTCGTCGTTCAGTCGGAGATTGGTCAAAAGTACTTCCATCTATGTTTAAAGCATAGGGGCCTCCCGGAATCCATAGTCCCACAGTCTCACCATTTTCAAAATGCTTTCTTATATGTTCAGCCCGTTGTGCCCAAGACCTAATACAGCTGAAACCACAGAAGTGGCAGGTCAGGTCATTACTAGTACCTCCTTTTAATCGTTCTCCGCATTTATCGAGATTGACGTAATCTTGTATATCAAAACGGGGGAAATCGCTGCCTAGGTGTACTGACTTGAAATGCTGAACGAATGTATCAAGTCGGTAAAATCTTCGTTCAATGTCCGGCTTCTGCCAGCACTCATGAAATCTATGTGGACATGGCATTCGAGCGGTATATGCCGTCTTCGAGCATAAAGACATGCACACTGGGCACTCCGAGCCGGTAGCCTTGTGACCCCTGTCATGTAGCATCCCTTCCTTACATGTCCAGGTATGTTGGGAAAAGTGAATACTCTCCTCGTGGCGTCTCCAAGTGTAATAGTAGGCAAATTTTTCGTGGCAGAATGTACACGCATATGACTGCGAGCTCTGTAGACGACGGGTTTCGTTTCTCGACCAGTAACCGCCAGGGATAAATGATCTGGATCGGTTTCCCTCGTCATCGGGTGGTGATTGAGCTTTACGTTTCAGTGATGATACAGACCGCCGCTCTGTACTAATTGGAGCCTCATCGATTCTAGCAGCAGCAGGAGGAGAATTGTCTGGGTCGTAATAAAAAGGATTTCGGAAAGCCACACGTCGCCCTTTACGAGGACCAAAGCTCATATAGCTTGATGCCGAACTAGCACTGCTTATGCTAGACCTGGCGGTTGACTTCGCATCGAATCGATTTTCATCTTGTGTGTAAAAAATGCATTCCTGGTTCATTTTAATGCAGTTTATGCATTTGCCACTTGGTGAGTCAGCGAGGCCACTGCAGCGAACCTAATAGCATGTTAGTCCTGTAATTATCGCATTTTACTAATATTGCTCTGGAGCATATTATTCTTACCTTCCTCCCCTTACAATATTGGCACGCATTTGCCCCTCGCACTCGAGTCGATGCCTTGACGGGCCTCCGGGAATTCTGGTCATCAGTAGTTGACATTTTAGAGTTAGTTATTAGCTCTCCCAAACCCGAAAGCCTTGAGCGTCCACGGGTTTCTTCGAGAGGGTGATTATCATTTATATCATGACTTTCGACTGATGAACTGTAACATGCGGTCTTCTTCGGATTTTCAGGAGTTGAAACACCATGGCGAGCTACGTCTTCTATCCATGCCTCCACGAAGCTAGAATTTGGTATGGGTTTGAGAGGGTAGAGAGGGTCTTCCACTTCTCTCTGTGGTGGAAGTTGGGTGTCAGCGTTCGGTTTATTTCTTTCGAAGACACCACTTTCGTGAGTAGCTGCTGCTACATCCATGGACAATTGGCCTTGCGATACTTGGCTCAAGGAAGATATCCTGGGGCGGATGTTATCTAGAGTGAACATGTATGGTAGAGATCGGGCTCGTTTAGAGGGTTTTCTAGAGAAGCGCCTATTTGGCTCAGGTGGTAGGCTTGCGCATCTTGGCCAGTAAGGATTTAATGTGGTATGTGGATTCCTTCCAGATGAATCTGTAAGTCTAGAGCTCTGTTGATTTCCCGACAATACTACTACTTCACCTGTTGTGCGCCGCTCGAGTGTCGTAGTCAATCTTGGAATGCCATCCGGGGTGGCTACAAGAGCATTCGATTGCACTCGTTGCAGCACCCTTTGTCGTGTTCTTGTGAACCAGCCGCTTATTTGCTTGATAGACAGCCCTGTAGCAGTTGCCAACATCTCTTTTTCTTCTTTTGATGGATATGGCTCCGGATTCACTGCGATCCAATTGGTAAGAATTTCTTTCTGGTGCCGATTAATGGTAGTCCGACGGATCTTGTCAGTTGGATCATCCGTGCTCCTCAGATCCAAAGACACGGGTGATGGATCATCAACGGTAATAGTGACAGGATGGAGATCTAGTATTGTATTACTAGACTCAAGTGGAGTATCGAAGTCCACCCATTCCAAAGCCGAATTAATGTCAATATCTAACCCGTGCAGCGTGGCTTCGTATTGCGATGTGGGCATCTCCATATTCTCTAAGGGAGAGGGTTGGAGTGAATCAAGGCGCAACACATCATCGAAAGAAGAAGGGTCAAATCTCAAAGAGTTGTCCCAGAATACTAGGTTCTCGCCGTTGGACATTATAGGGACGGTGTCATCTGATAGCAGCGGCGTCGATGACCACCATGCATTTGTCATTATAGTATCCTGCTCGCAGGCGGCTGAGGCTTTCTCCCGGGCATCCATGAGGGTCTCTTTTTTTTTTTTTTCATCTACGTGTTGACTAATTGATCTTGGAGCAGTTTTTGAATTGGCTGAGTGTGAGAAGGTAGTAATTGAGGATACTCTGGTTCGAATAATGAGTCGCAATGCTTTAATTATTCTGAAGAGATAAGGAGAATCAACGTCACATATCCTCAAGAAATGTTAGCTAGAATCCTTCTCTATAAGTTATAAGGCGAAGTCTCCCAGGGCCAAAGAGGCGACCAGGCATGCGGGACCCTGTCGTCAGCCAATTGGCGCCCACCCAACCCGGTTGGGAGCTGGCACCATAAATGCCATATTCTGCACCGTAATAAGCAGCCATCTCCGATTGGTAGGTAAGAAAGCAAGCCACAGAGCAAGAACTAGTAGCCATAGGCTTATGAGAGAAACCATAGTGTCTCTTGCTTCCCGTGATACCCACTTTGCCAACACCATGTATATCACGATGCTTTTCTGAGCACCCCATATATGTCAAATAGGACTTAAGCATGGTGGAGCTACGTAGATATTATAAGGGGGGAAAGAGGTGGCTCACCGTTGTTAGAACCGAGTTAGATAAAGTCATGGTTCATACAACATCGACAAGCTTCCATGAGTGCTTCGATTAAGTCGTAGGACTGTGACTCTACACCCGCTTAATCCCATATAATAGTTCCTAAAAAGGCCGCTGCACTTACCAATATTCAATTTACACGACAACATGCCGCCCGCGACAGAAACTATCATCAACATTACATTTGGCATAGCGGCTTGCCTCATCGCCATAGCAGGCGTCATAGTCACTGCGTGTGTTGGGAGGAAGCGGCGTCCTGTGCCGAGAGGTTCGTATTTAATTCTATCATTCATTCGCCTGTTCCTATCGCATATGCTGATAAGACCAAGATGTATGCTTTCTGCTTCGTATCCACTTAATACAAAGCCTTAGCTAAGGTAATTACTACGCTTTAGTCGAAAATCTATACTAGTTGTGGATATTGCTTGTTTATCTTTAAAGTATAAGCTATTTTCCATCTTTTATATATTTACTTATATAAACGGTAGTATAAAGTACTTATACTTTAAGGCCTATGCTTAAAATATCTCCACTTAATAGCTAAAACTATAACTACTTTTTTTTTTAAATGATTATTATAATTATTAACTACTAGCGTTTTAATATTTTTAACTAAATTAGCTTAAAAACGCTATTTTTGCTTTTTTTTTGCTAAACTTGTTAAATTTATTATTTTTACTTTTTTTTTGCTAAATTTATTAAATTTGTTTTTTTTTAGTTATTTTGCCGCAATAGCTATTTAATTATTTTTTATAGCTTTTTGCGATTTTTTTTTAATATTATTTTGCTTATATATTAAAAACTTTTTATTAAATAATTATTATTACTATAAGCTAAATATAAATTACTTTTATTATATTTATTAAAAAGTTATATTTTTTTTAAGCTTTATAATTAATATATATTGCTTTAATAATAACTTGTTATAGCTTATAAGCTATTATAATAAAGTTTTAACTTGTTAACATGTTGTTTAACTTTTAAAACCTAGTTGCTTATTATATAAGTTTTAATTAAACTTTTTTTTTTTTATAAATAAGCTTATATTTAGTTTTTTAATACCTTTAAACTATTAAAATTATTTTTTATTAGTAGTGCTTTATAGTTATAAGCTAAATATTATTAAAATGTTATTTTTTTTTTTTTTATTAGTTTATAAATATATTTAGTAGTTTTTTTAAGCGATTATTATTAAAAAGGTTTTATATTAAATAAAAAAAAATAACTACTATAACTATTTAGTTAAAATATTTAGTTATAAATATAAACAATAGTTTTTAAAAATATAAAAAAGTTAAAATATTATTAAATAATATTTTTTTTTAGTATAATTTATTTAATATTTTTATTTGCTTTTTTAACTTTACTATTGCTTTAAAGTTATAATAAAATTATTAATTTTATTATTAAACTATATAATTTATATTATGTTATAGCCGCTTTATTTATAAAAGCGCTTTTATTATTATTAATTTATTTGCGAAAATAACTAAACATTTTTTTAATTTAAATAATTAATAGCTTTATAGCTTTAAATATAATATTAAAAATTATTATTATTTTAACTTATAATATTATATATTTAACGTAAACTAATATTTTTATATTTTTTATTAATATATAGTTAATAGCTTATTATAATAGTAGTTATAGTAGTATAATAGGCTAAAAATTAAATAATTTTTTTAAAAAAAGCTTTATTAACTAATATTATATATATTTAATTATAACTTATTAAGCTATAAGCGTTATTTTTAAATGCTAGTATTATTTATTTATTTTATATTAAGTTATGCTTATTATAATATAATTAAAGCTAATATAAATATTTTTTATAATTTATATTAAATTTATTATTTTTAATATTTTTAAAAAGTTAACTATTTAATATATTATTTTTATAAAATATAAAAAATTGCTAAAAGCTTTTTTATATATTATTATTTTATATAGTTTTTTATTATAAAATAAAAAGTGCTTTATTATTTATTTTGCTTTTATATTATTTAATAAATTTATGTTAAAATAAAAAAACTTGTTAATTATTTATAAGTTAATTTAATTAAGCTATAATAACAGCTTAATTAATTTATTATATTTAATAGGTTGTTTTATTTTTACTAGTTTTTTAAGTTTATTTTTAATTATTAAAAAGGTTTTTTTTAATAGCTTTAATAGCTAGTTTATTAAAACGTTAAACTTATTTATTTAATATACGATTTATATATTATAATATTTTATAGCATTAAAAAATTTTATAATTTTTGCTAGTTATTTTGTTTTAGTTTTAATTATTAATAAAAACTTATAATTTGTTTAAATTATAATTTTTTTACTTTTAACTTAATGCTTTTAATATTAAAAAGCTAATATAATAGCTAAAAGTTTTCTTTTTTGCGCTAAATAATATAATTACGCTTTTTTTAGCTTTTAAAAAAAATATACTATTAAAAATAATGCGTTTTTTTTTTTATAAAAATAAAATTATATTAAGCAAGCGCTAATATATTATTAACTAAAGTTAATATTAATAATTAAAGGCAACCGCTAATTAAAAAACTTAATTATTAATATTATTATTATAAAATTATAAATTACTTTTTATATTTTTTTTACGTTAAATAATAATTTAACTATTATATTTTTTAAACTATTTAATAAAGTTATTAAAAATTTTATAATTAGCAAATAATTATTAATTAAATATTTAAAATATTTAGCAGTATTTATAAAGCTATATATTTTTATTATTATTAAAAGCATTAGTTAATTTTTAATATCTGCGACTTTTATAAAATTAGCTTTAATTTTTTTAATAAAGATTATAAAGCTTAAAAAAACTTTATTATTAATAAATAATAAGCATTTATTAAAGTATATTATTATATTATATTTTATTAAACAAGTAAATAACTTATATAGCTTTATATATAGCTATTTTTTTATATTTGCTTATATATAAATATTATTTAATAGTTTTATTAGCTATACTTAAAATAGTTTAACGATTTTTTTTATAAGCGCTTAAAATATAGCTAATACGTTATATAAGTTAAATAATATAACTAGCTACTTATAAATATTAAAAAATATTATAAATGCTATTTTTTTAATATATAACTTATAAACGTTAATATGCTAAAAATTATTTTTAAAGTTTATAAAGTTATATTAAAAATAATCTACTGCTTTTTATATTTAATCGGTTATATTTAATAAAAAATAAGCTTATTTTTTTATTATTTTATTTAATTTTTTATAATTGTAATAAAATTATTAAATAATTTTTGCTAGGTTTATTTTAGCTGCTATTATTATTTTTTTAAATAATTTCTTAAATATTAATAACGCTAGTGCTTTTTAAGATTTTATTTTTTTTTATATATATATTTTTTTATATTTATAAACAAAGTTTTTTATAGCTTGTTTTTATAACAAGCTATATTTTTTTAATAATAGTTTAATTAAGGCGTAATCTTTTATATTAATATAATATTTTATTTTTACGATTATATTTATATATTATTATTTTTAATTAAATAGCTTTAAAAAAATCTTAATATAATATTTAAGCTTTTTTTATATTTAATTATTAATTAATATATTTTTATGCTAAGTTATTTTTATTTTTTTATTTATATAAGCTAATTTAATTATAGTTATTATTATAAGCTATTTAATTAGCTTAAATATATTATTTTTTTTAAAATTACTTAGCACTATAATTTTTTTGCTTTTAAATAATATTTTAAAACTATTTTTTTATTTATAAAAGATTTGTTTTTTAATTATAATATTACTAGAAAATATATTTTTTAATATAACTTTATTAATAATACTTTAAAATTATAAGCGATTTATTTAAGTTATAAACTTAATAGTAATATTATAATCTTTTATAATTTATAGTTTAATATTATTTATGCTATATATAATGCTTAAATAATAAAAGTTATTAAAATATAATTTAGTTGCTAGCTTTACGAAAATATAACAACTAATATATTTATAGTTAAAAAAAATAATAAACTTATAATTATTAAATAAAATAGCTTTAAATAAGTTATAATAATTTTAATAGCTATTTTATAGTTTATTTTTATTTAATAGTTTTTTTATATAGCTGCTGTTTATATAAACTATATAAACGCGGCCTTTTTAAGCCTTATTAAAAAATAATAATTTTGCTAGTTTTTTATTAATAAAATCTTTTTTAAGTTTTTTAGCAAAGCTTTATTTTTTATATTTATTTTTTATATTGTTTTTATTATTATTTATAAAGTAAACGCGTTTTTAGTTATTTTTTAACAGTTTTTGCTTATAAAATGCTTTATATTTATTTTTAAACTTATTAATAATCTAGTTTTAAAAAAAAGTTTTTTTAATTATTATTTATTAATTATTAAAAGCTTAACAAGTTTATTTAAGCTATTTAGTTTTTTTTAAGCAGTTTTTTACCTAATAACTTATTTTATTATAATTATAATATTTATTATTTAATATTTATACTGCGTAGCCTTATTTTAAATAGTTAAATAATTTAATAACTTTGCTAACCTTTTAATTATTAGTTGCTAGGTTAAATATTACTAGTATTAATATTTTTAACGCTATTTTTATATAATTAACTAATTAAATAATATTAGCGCTAAGCTATTTAGCTATACTTAAGCTAATATTATAATTATAATATAATATTATATTGCTTTATAATTAAATTATAACGCTTAAAATATTATATATTTTAAACTTTAAAAAAATTATTATTATTATATTTAATAGTTTAACTGTTTTTTTTATAATTTAGCTTATGTTTATATTTATAATAAATTATTTTAAATTTATTTAAATATTAAGTGCAAATATATTTAGTTTATTAATTATTATATTTTATATTTGCTAAATATTTTAATTAATTATTAATAGTTAATAAAATATTATTTAAAATCTTTATAAATAACTAATATAAGTCTTGTTTTTTATTAAAAAAATGCTTATAAAAATTATAAAAAAGCTATAAAATATATAATATATATATAAAACTTATATTATAGCTTTAAAAAAGTTAAGCTAAATAGCTTTTTTATTATTATTTTATATAAATAACGCTATTTATTAAAAATTATTATTTAATTTAATTATAACTTTTATTAGCTATAACTTATATAATATAAAAGCTTAAACTAGTTTAATTTATATTTAATAAACTTTATTAAATATTATATAATTTATTTTAACTAGTTTTAAAATTAATAGTAAAATTATTTTATTTTTAGCTTTATATATTTTAAGCTAAATAATATTACTTAATAAAAAAGTGTTAAAAAATGCTGCTTAAACTTATTATTTTTATTAGGTTTATATAATACTTAAGCTTTTAAATTTTTAAAAATTAAATAACTTATTTTTTAATTTTTTATTATTTATTATATTTACTAGTGCTTTTATATATACTGCTTTATTTTTTTAAAAATCTGCTAGCTTTTAAAAAAAATTCTTTTTATTATTTATTTTTTAGTAAAGCTTTTTATTAAGCAAACAAAGCTTTTTATTAAGCAAACAATTTATTTTTATTATTAATTTATTAAAACAAGCGTTAATATAACTTTTTATTATTAAAATTTTTATTTTTAAAGTATTAATTTATAAGTTAGCAGCTGCTATAAAGTTGCTATAAAGCTTAATATTTAATAATAATTTAGCTATTTTTAAAATAAATTATAAAAATTTAAGATTTAAGCAGGGTTTAAAAACAAAGATTTAAAATAATAAATTATATAAAATTTAAGTTAATTTTTAAATAGTGTTATAAAGCTGCTTAAATAGCTATTTATGCTTTTTACTTTATATTTATTTAATATAAAGCCTTAGCTAAAGTAATTACTATGCTTTAGTTAAAAATCTATACTAGTTGTAAATATTACTTATTTATTTTTAAAGTATAGGCTACCTCTTATTTTTTATATACCTACTTATACAAACGGTGGTACAGGGTACTTGTATTCTAGGGCCTGTGCCCAAGGTGTCTCCACTTAACAGCTGGAACTATAGATGTTTTGCTATGTAATTAATGCAGCTCTACCACAAAAGCGGGGGTTTCAACTTATCCATCTCGAAACATACTACTACGATAGCCGCGACGATACGATGTCATAATAGGACATTAATCACGTTTCCTGATGAAGACGCTTGAGATGGCAGTGATGTATCATACTTTGATAAACCCACTTGTCACTTTTGGATCATACATATTAAAACACTTCTTCGAATTGAATAACTCGGGATAGGCGACATTGGATTATCTACGGTGCGAACCCGCAGGCTACTGACAATGTTCAACATGTCATTGCGTTGAAACAATTATTCATGCGCAGCTCGAAATGCCTGTAATCCTTCGTGACTACAATGAGGAAGTTGAAGGAATTTAACCTCGGTCCGCAGGCATTACAACTAAGCTGATTATGTAAAGGTTCCGATAATCTACGCTAAGTCCCCTCCTTTCCCATAGTTGTAAACCATGTCGTGCACCTATACAGCTACCTTGTAGCTATGCTTTAAATCATAAGTAGGTAGTTAACCCTGGTTACCTTCTAAGGTGAAGTTTGTCTATGTATTCTTTTCCGCGCTTCCCCAGACTTGATCAATCATTTTTAATACGAGGCATTAACTGTTATTATCAACTTGATTACTTACTTAGAACGCGATCTACCTCCGCCAGTTGACTCAACCGTGCCCCTCTCTGTCTCAGCTGGATAGGCTCGGGGTTGACGGCCTCATCGTTAGCGATAAGATTCTAGAAGGGTCGTAAGCCTTAGTTAGGTATATTATTCATGATCGCAGACCCGATGCCAGAAGGTCCCATAGGAACTTGAGATCATCCAACCCACTGAAGACTACAATCATGCCTTCGGCTACGCAAGTATCTTAACCCGCATGCAGTCGTGCTTGTCTATCTTCCCAACATCAAACAAAGCGAGTGTGTAGATTATAGTCAGTTATCGGTAATTAAGAATAAGCACGTGGTCAAACAGGGATAGTGTCCTAGGAAGTATTTCGGTGTTGGCGCAAACGAGAATCTCGAAAACTTCAATGATAGTCCCCACCGAACCAGCAGCAATATACGTATTAGTAGGTAGATACCTACCTAGTACTCAGTGTACCATATTGCTAATGAGTACGGACGCCGGTAGATAACATGTGTGCTATCCGCTCACACCACTTGCCAGCCTAAATAAGTACGTCTACATAAGAGAAATGAATACTTGGAGTAGCAGATGATATGGTGTCACTTAGTGGAAGATTATCGGCGTTCTGTCAGCGCAAATCTCTTAGCCCTGGGATTAGCCACCTACTGTATTTAGAAACACGGAAGCTACCTTAGGTAGCCTTAGCGCGTCCAGCCCTTTGTAGATCGACGCTCGATAGCGCTAGGAGCTAAGGTAGTCAGATTGTTTTTAATCGCCGACTGTACGGAGTTATGTGACCTGAAGAAGATGGAAAAAGCTCGGAGGAAATTAGTAATCGTCAGAACTATCCCAACTGCAAAAAAAATAAATAAATAAGAAATACTAGGTAGATATGAAACTATCCAAGGAGAAGGGCTACTTGAATCATTGGAGCGAACAAGTTCCGAGACTCCGAGACTCCGGAAGGTTGGCCCGATCTGGACTATCAAAACTGCGTGACTCCTACGTAGTAACCCCGCAGAGAAGAAGTTGGGGGGGGAAAACTGATTGTGCAAGATCGATGCAACTCCGATAATCTCTCCCAGAATGCAGTCACGGCGTCCCGGCATCCTGGAATCTGTCCCCGCCGGAGTTCTAGCATTAAGCCTTGTGGAGTTTGATGACGGGTTCTCCATTGCGACGATGCAACCTTCTAGTAGCCTATCTATGACGCAAGAATCTGCTAATAGACTATCTATGATAGGGTCGAAAATTCAACATCGCCATGGCGCTTAGTATCTCCGAAACCACTGAGACGACCAAAGCCATCGAAGCCACCGAAATAAATGCGTTATGAGCTACGAAGCAACTTGATTTATAGGTATAAAAGAATGGCTCCGCCCGCAGAACAAGAGAACTTAATCATCAGATCCAAGACACGCATAAAACCTCATCTGAAAACACCAACATAGCAATAGCTTAGCTGGCTAATACCATTCATCGACACGCAGCAAGAAAAATACCACTCCCGTGAAGTTATATCCCGCCATAAGACCAACCATGCCGAGCTTCACAGTGTTCAAGGGCAGTGACTCAGGTGCGCCCAAGAAGGAAACCACCACAAGACCGGATGAGCTATCTGGCGACCAAGTATTCATCAGAATAACAGCATCCGGGGTTTGCGGAACAGGTGAGAGATACCTAAATAACTTAATATTTAACTTAATATTGAAAACCGGCTAATACTTTGACATTAGATCTACATTATGTAAATGAGTCCTTCTCTCCATGACAATGCGGAACTCCCGATACTAACCGGGCGACAGAAACATCAACACATGGGACTGGGCCATGAGGGCATCGGCGTGGTAGAGAAGACTGGTCCTCTGTGTAAAGTCCTGAGGGCGGGCGACCGGGTCGGCTGGGGCTATAACCACAGCTACTGCGGTCGGTGCGCACAGTGTCTAGCGGGGAACGATATCTATTGCGTTGAGCGCGCGTTATACGGAGATGCGGACCTAGACCAAGGAAGCTTCGGTTCACACGCGGTCTGGCGCGAAGTGGCCTTATTCAAGATCCCCGATGACATGCCCGATGAGTATGCCGCTCCCCTGCAATGCGCCGGCGCCACCGTCTTCAGCGCTCTTCACAGCTATCGGACGCAGCCCACCGAGACTGTCGGCATCATGGGTGTCGGCGGCCTCGGCCATCTTGCCATCCAGTTCGCCTCCAAGATGGGCTGTCGCGTCGTGGTGCTTTCGGGGTCGGAAAGTAAGAAGGATGAGGCGATGAAACTAGGTACCCATGAGTTCATCGCCACCAAGGGCAAGACCGAGCTCAAGGTCTCTCACAAGCTGGACCGCCTCCTAGTGACCACGTCCTTCCAACCCAGCTGGGAGCAGATCCTGCCCATCCTGTCCTCGGGCGCCACCATCTACCCGATCAGCGTCTCCGCGAGCAATTTTGAAATCCCTTATATGCCTTTGTTGTTGAAAGGCATCACGATTCAGGGTACGTGTGTCGCATCCAGACTCGTTCACGAGCGTATGCTCGAGTTTGCGGCTCTTCACCAGATCAAGCCCATGGTGGAAGTATTCGACATGACCGAAGAGGGGATCAAGGATGCGATGGAAAGGCTGGAACAGGGCAAGCTCCACTTTCGTGCTGTGCTAAAGCCTGTGGTTTAATGCATTGAGTTACATAGGGAGTAGTTTCTGTTCAAATCGGAGGTTGTATGCACGTTAGATATACTAAGTGGATAATCAGCAGAGTACAGTATAAAGTTGTATTAATATAGATCTTTCGCACATAAGCCTAGACTTGTTCGCTCCTTAACAGAATGACTGATTATTTCGTCCTCGGCTTACCGCAGCAATGTCCTCGCTAGATCCAGATCTAGATGTTCCGTATATCGAACAAAAGTGTTGCAATACCAATGTTATCTCAACGAAGGCGCTAACACATTTTACGAAAGAATCGCTAGAAATTAAAATAATCATATTGAAAAAGCGACTTTTTAATTAATTTTATAATATTGTTAACTCTTGCCCTTTATTCAAAGTTTATTGTAAACTCGATTATTGAGAGCGGTGAGGAGGTTGACTAAAGTAGGTTTGGGTGTCGGCTATGTCATGGTGTGTTGTATCATCCATTCCGATACTGCGTAGGGTGGAAACATCATTGCTTACGATCTTCTGGTCGCTTCGGTTGTACTTATCTAATTGGATAAGCGTCGGGGACGTGGTACTCCCTGATTTTCCTGTACGCCAAGACTGGACATTTGAGATGCTGGCAGCGAACAATGGCCGAAGACTCGGTAGGCATGCGCATATGATCGCGAAATCAAGCTCCAAACCACCCCAGATGGCCAGTCTAGGGAGGTTACCGGTTATATTACTCGAATGTGTTATTGAGTATAGGGCAACTATTCGCATGATGCTTGCGACGACCACACTTTCATTTGCCATCATTTTTAGTAAAATACGATAAGATGAAGGATAAGCACTCACATCACACCAAGAGACAACATACCAACTGTAGTAATCTTCTTAGCACGAGACAGTTGCAACCGGAAGACCCAACGCATGGGCAAAACGATGAGAAAAATGTCCAAGGACGTCGTTACGATGCCTCCGGAGAGAAATATGGCCCATCGGTCAACACAGAAACCCTTGTGCAGGCCATTCCAACCATCCCAGAAAAAGGGCACCGGTGTGCATTGGAAGATGACACAGAATACGTATGTGATGGTAATGGCTCCATTGAGAATGAGTGAAGTGATGAGAAGCGGCCGAGCGCTAGATACACGGAAGATGCGTATCAAGAAAAGACTGATGGAGACGCGGACGAAGAATCGCGACAAAGGATAACATAGTAAGGCAGTCCAAAATAGCTATCGAAAGATGATAAATGTCAGAGGTCATATGAATGGAAAGATACCACTGGGAACCATAGGTAACATGCGAAACAACTGCTGAAGGAATCATACAATGAGAATAGTTGAGATATTTTGCTGTGGTACTGCCCACATATCGAATCCCACCCCGAAATGACCGACTAATGGAAGTTAGTTCATAGGCTATATAAATATGCTTTCCAGGGTGTATTATAGCTCAACTTACAAACTCCGCAAAGAACAGTGAAAGCAATAGCTATAGCGACGGACAAGAGGACTGCATAGTCATCCCACCATAATGGATTATGCTTGAATAAGCGTGCGACAAAGCGCAGCGCGACGAAGATGAGGGCAGTGACAGCAAAGGTGTAAAGTATGATCGTGTACGTTATATTCTGGTGAGGGGTGATACCGCACAACTCGTTGGTTAATTTCTGAGTGGTGAGCGCTTCTGGTATAGTACACGAGCCCAATACGCAGGCCCCAGCAGTCGCTTGCACTGCTTGGTTAGCACAGACGCATGGTACATCAGTAAGATTACATCTCGACTGGGTGGTAACAGCCTCAACGAGGCAATCAAGCTGTGAATTGTGAGAACAGTGAGCAGGCAAGAGAGTTTAGCTGTAGATGAGACTTACACCGCACGGAGGCAAGCTGTTGAGCAAGACCGCCGGAGAGCTCGGAAGAGTCGCCATAGCAGACGTCAGTGGCTAGACTAGGCGGGTAAACTAGCTATGAAGGTCTTTCACTAGCGGGATAAATGATGAAAGCCTGGGGCTGGAGAAACATGGGGTTTACATTGCGCGGAAACATCCACTTATACAGCGGTTCAATCCGTTATATCAGCAGAAGACCCAAGAAACATTTTACATGGTGCGCCACCTGATGTTGAGTCAGAGGGGTACCACCCCTTTTGCTCTTCTCTCCTAAAAATGAATCGTAAGGCCGAAACTGCTTTCCGGCTGGGAGGATTTTTATGCTACATTACACGAAGCGGGCCACTATTACTCTCTCCCGTTATTCTAAGGATTCTTGCGCAGATGGATTTAAAAAAGACTCTAGTCAAGATAGCAATGCTCTAATTATCGATCAAAGGTTACGACCTTGTACGGCACAGCGGTGGCACAGCTTATCAAGTACGCTGTCGCCGATGTGCACATGTTTGTCGTCGCCAGGATGAAATAATGGGTCTTCTGCGATGATCCTCCTTGAGCAGTACTATGCTATCGCGCAATGATGCGTGTAGCTTATTATCTGCTTCGTTTATAGCTCACTTGCTGTTGCAGTGCAGACGCCCATCAAGCCCACTTTTTCACCCCAGTTGTATGGTCTAGCAGCGACAAAAGATCAATATTGTAACTTTAGACGCCCCTGTCAGATTCTTGTGACGCTCGCGTGGACATGACAACTTTACCCCAATTTTTTTCCCCCGTTTTCATCTTAATTCCATTCGCGTCTTGTCTAGATCAGTACTTGACCTTGGAAGGTCCCTAAGCCGAGTGATGGCACAACATGACCAGATCTGATCCAAAGGCCCATCTTGCCATCCCTATCGGCCCCGCCTCCGTCCAACCAGAGCGGCAGTAAGCTGTGTGACCGACCATGCAGTTAGAACGCGCCAGGATCCCATATAGCCCTCTGTAGGCCACGCGTTTGTACAGGACCATAATGTAACCATTCAATATTTAGAACATGGCCTGCAGGAATATGAGACACATGGGGCCTTTACAGAACGTCTTAACCCGATCGACTTGAAGCAGAGCCGCAGATACTTGCAAATCAATAAATCTTTGCTTGTTATAATCTACAAAGCTGATGATAGAGTCTGCTAAGCAGCAGACTGATGGAGTATGAGTGCCAACCGGGAGGTATCTAATGCTAGTAGTAATTATTCTCTTGGGGGGATGATCTGCACTTGGTCCTCTCTTGAAACCCACATCTTTTACGATTGTGAACTTAACCAAGGGTATTTATTTAGATATCAACTCTTCTCCTACAGCTTTACTTGTTAATACTGTGTTTAGACAATCCTGAGCGAATGCCTTCCGTCAAAGCTCCACAGCCAAAAGCTAATCTCCCAGCGATGGAACATGCGATTTCTCCTAATCGTCCAGCAGAGTATCTCGAGATTGTCGATAGCCGTACCCAAGCAGAGTACATTCTCCCCATCACTAATAACACAGTAAATGCTTCCGATTTCGCAAACATCAAGCCCACCACAGATCCAAATGGGAAGGCAGAAAATGGCCTGGTAATCTTTGATAGAGGGTTCACCAACACCGCATGCTTTGAATCCTCCATCACCCTCCTGTAGGTTGTTCTCACAGTTTTCAGTTCGCTCTATTCTGACCAAATTCAAGCGACGGACAGCGTGGTCAGCTCAAATTCCGAGGGTATGATGTCGGATATCTCTACGAGAACCACGACTATGAAGAGATCATGCACCTCCTTATTTGGCGGCGTCTACCCTCCATCAAAGAAAAAGAGGCCTTGCGGATGAAACTAGTGTCTGAATTAGAAGCGCCTCAAACTGTTAAGAACACTATCCAAGCGTTTCCGTAAGTGTCATCCATACCGTGATAAAGATGGTCATTTGCTGAGATAGTAGTAGTCGGCAATCCATGATTGAACCCATGATCCTTGCGGGTCTGGCTGCGTTTGTGGCGTGCGACGAAGACATCCTAAAGCAGCATACCCAGCCAGGGACGACCTACCTTGGAAACATGGACAATACTGATGCTGCAATTTTTCGTTCAATAGCCGCCGTCACAGTCACGATCGCCCTCGTGTACTGTCACAAGCGTGGCCGTGAGTTTACCGAGCCGGATCCTAAGGGTTCCTATATCGGTAACGTTTTGAGGATGATGGGAAAAGAAGACAAGAACAGGGACGTAGAGAAGTGTCTCTCTCGCCTATGGGTACTCTTTGCGGACCACGGGATGACCAATTCCACGTCAGCTTTCCTTCACGCAGCTTCAACCCTCACAGACCCTTCGTCATGCTGCATCTCGGCTATGGTATCTGCGTATGGTCCAATTCATGGCGGTACGTTCTAGCGGACCTTTTAATATGTTTCCAGATCTAATATGTGATATCACCAGGTGCGATTGAGATGGCATATAGTGGAATGCAGCAGATCGGCTCGCCAAAGAACGTTCCGAACTTTCTCAACGAAGTAAAGGCCAAGCGTCAGCGACTGTATGGCTTTGGTCATCGTATCTACAAGGCAGTTGACCCCCGTTTAAAGTTTGTTCGTAAGATGATTGAGGAACAGATTGCCAACCCAGAACAGGCCAGAGTGCCGCTTCTAGAAGTTGCGCTAGAGATCGACAAGTTGGCTAGCACAGACCCTTATTTCGTGTCGAGAAGACTGTCCGCCAATGCAGATCTGTACAGCGCACTTCTATACACAGTCTTGGGCTTTGAACTGGACATTATTGTTGCAATGACCGGCCTGGCAAGGGTTCCAGGCCTAATGGCTCATTGGCGTGAGTCGATGCAGCAAAGCGTCAAGATATGGAGGCCCCAGGCACTTTACCATGAGCCTTCACAACCTGCGATCCATGCTGTACTGTAAAACTTAATGCCTCTAGTTGATTTTCTAAAAAGGACAGCAGTCTCATTAATTCTACTGATTACTGAGAAACTATTTGTTTGTTGATGCAACCGAGATATTGATCTATATAACCCAATGCATTAGTTTGAGTCGTCATGAACATCCTGATGATTCTCGGTAACCGTGAAAGCGGTAGCCCATAATGCGTTGACAGAGCTTTGAAATTCACCATCGAAATCACGTACTCTTACTCTAGTATTCGGTGATTACTAGGGTACCTACTACGATTCAAGTTTATTTAGATCTTATCCGGTAGCTGATGGCCCGGGTCCTGCCGGAGCTTACGGTGGATTCCTACGTAGTATATGTAGGTGCTGACCGGTAGTATAAAATATCGGGGATTGCCTGCCGTACCCCTGGACGATGAAGCCCGCGCTCGTATGCAAGAGAGTGGCACAAGTCCCTACGGGGACGGGCACGTTGCTTCGTTTTAGCATGGGATTTGCTTAACATTGTTATCCGATTGCGAGTAAGATCAGTAGATGTATTGTTTTCGCCCATTTCAAGCTGGGTTTGCTCCGCTATAAACAGAATTAGTAGGCCTATAGTGACTCAGACGAGTATACTAAGAGTAGATTCAGATCAATGTGATATACAAGTGAATAGACCCTCGTAGCCCAAATTGTCAGAGATATTAGATGTATTAGGTTCGAGTTCTATCACCAGTAATCGAATAGGTGGCTGTGTCTCATCCCTTTCTCCTACATATTGACCTACGTACGTAAAAATATCTATCTACAGACGGGTGTGCCTATGTACTTACACAGGCGCTCACTCACTTATTCGCGGGAGGGGCCTTACCATAGAGCTTAGTAATAAATGGATCGCCGGTGTTGTATTGGGGGCTGAATGGAGACAATACGTCGTACCTGTCGTGTAACCAATCCTCGGCACCGGCGTCAGCGCGTAAATAATACGGCGGTAAACCAGCTACAATTTATCTAGTTGGATTAATTGAAAAGTGTCGTTGGAAATGCCTCGACTGTTTGCTTGGTGAGAGAAGGCAGACGAACAGGACTAGTACCCGGACTCGTGGACGATGATTACATGAAGTTTCTGCAGATACCAATAGGTCTAAGCTATGTGAAGTGTATGCTTATGTAGATGTGAACATCCTTGCTGACGTTGTGCGATACCTAATGTCAGCATATGCAGTCTGACAACCAGGAAGCATATTTCACGACTTAAGTCTTATCTCACTGCCAAAGGTCTAGTCACACTTCTGTAGATTATACCTTTTTGGGAGGCACTCACCTGCAGTAGACTATTCATATATAGAAGGATTCTACTCCTTCCGTACTACGTGAGCAGGTAACCATCTATCACGGAGTTTAAGCTTTTCTTTCCATGCAGTGGCAAGTGCTGTTGACCTGTAATACAACATGACACGTAATAGGAAGGTGAATATGGCCACTTTCTTACCGAATCATGTCACTCAAGTCATCGTCACAAGCAAGGAGAAGGATGATTCCGGATTCCACGATACCTCGGATACCATCCATCCTTTGCTCTGGTAGGCATTTATCTCGACATTTTCGCAAACCCATGGGCCGTGTTTGCACGGCTTTTGCGGCATACTCAGAAAGCCACGATGACTGGTGTCAAGATTCCCGTTTCGGTCTCATACCTGTTTCCTCTCTCATCGTCCTTCTATCCATAATCTATTGCTATAGGCTCGCCCGCCGATCAGCATGGAACAAATCCCTGGCCCGGCCGGATGGCCGCTCATTGGGAACCTGCTCGATATCGATGTCAACAACACGATGCAAAGCTTTATGGCCCTGACTGAACAATGGGGTCGCATATTCAAGCTTCGTCTAGGCGGCAACGATCGGATCTTCCTTGGCTGCCAAGAACTTGTGAACGAGGTCTGCTCGCGCAAGGAATTCACCAAGCACATCATGGGCTCAATAGGAGCCCTAGCCAAGGTTCTTCCCTACGGTCTCTTCACTGCCCACACAGCCCAGGAGAGCTGGGGCCAAACCCGCCGAACGCTAAACCCGGCTTTTGCACCCGCCTCCATCCAGAACATGTTTGACGAGATGATCGATATCACGTCCCAGATGGCGTTAAAGTGGGCGCGGCACGGGCCCGACGCCCCAATCGACGTCTCGGCCGATTTCATGCGTTTGACACTCGATACTATTGCCTTGACCGCCCTAGACACTCGATTCAATTCGTTTTATCACGACGATTTCCACCCTTTCGTTAATCGCTTCGGCAGCATGTTCGCAGAGATCCAGCGGCGTTCAAATCGGCCAGCGTGGTTCACCTGGATGCAGTGGACTGCGAACCGTCAATTCGAAGAGAATAACGATTTCATTCGGGGCTTCTGTGCGGAAGTGCTCGCCCGCCGCCGTCGCCGCCTCGAAAGCGAAGTGGGCGTCGACCGGGAAGATGTCTTCCAAGCTATGCTTGGCCGTCGTGATCCTGTCACAGGAAAGAAACTCACCGATGCCATGATCATCGACAACATGATAACCTTCTTATTCGCGGGCCACGATACCACGGCCGGTCTACTATCGTTTCTCATATTAAACCTCATCCGTTGCCCAGATGCATATGCAAAGGTACAGGAAGAGGTCGATCGCGTGCTCGGGCGAGGTGTCATGACCGCCGACCATCTCAACGAGCTGCCATACATCAGAGCCTGTCTGTTCGAGACGCTACGTCTCGAACCGCCGGCGCAGATGATTGCGGTTACGCCTATGACAACGGACAATGCACCTGTCACTCTGGGCGCTCGTTATCAGATACACCGTGGTCAAACTGCAATGATCTTCATTCCTGCTCTGCACCGTGATCCGGACGTGTTTGGTGATGACGCCGACGAGTTTCGCCCCGAAAGGATGACCGAAGATAACATCAAAGCCCTTCCCAAGAACGCTTTTATACCATTTGGTAACAGCCCGCGGAATTGTATTGGTAGCCACTTCGCTATACAGGAAGCCATGGTGGCTGTCGCTGTCTTATTCCAGAAATTTGATTTTGCTCTCGTAGATCCTGAGTACAAGCTGCAATATCAGCCGAGTCTGAATCGTAAGCCAAAGGGTTTATTCATCACTGCATGCCTACGAAATAATCTCGACGTGTTGTCGCTTCACAGAGATTTTTTTGTGCCTGCAAATCAGGCTCATTGATGAGGCAACTAGTGCGTGAATGGATTTTCTCTGATGACTTTCTATTATCCTACATACAGATACCTCACTACACCCATTTCAACCTGATGTAGTTAAAATTTCAATGACCACATTATTTTATTCATGAAGAGGACCTTACAACTCATTGCCTGTGTTTACAGAATCTGCATGCGTCATATGCCTGGCACTATATCACCCTTATAAAATCCTCAATTTTGTATTTGAAAAGGTTCTCTGTTTCTCGTCAGCGGTGCCATGACCCAAGTCCCTCTACTTCATATAATCATGATACGGGACTGCCTTAAAAGAAATTTAACCCTCGTTGCTAGAAACGGTATCGTGCATTCTTTATCCACAGCTGTGAAACGTAGATTCTGCAATATATAGTCCGCGATCGGCTTATATCACATCCCACAACGAAAAGTACCCTTGATGTTGAGCAGGGATTAGTTTGCGACCTTGTGTTGTATCAGTGGCAAGCCAGATTGGATAAAGCTCTACTACGTAGTAGTAATTATTGATCCTTTTCATGCATGTACTCCAGAGGCACAGTTATGTCCTACTACCTTTCTTGCACTAAGATACTACATCGCTTGCAGTGTTGCAAGGCACTCTGCCAGTATTCTTGTACCAGATCATGCAATAAGAAGCTGCATCCTGCACTCTGCATTTTGGTCTTCTCTCTGTGTAACCCCTAAAGATCTTCTAGGTTAAGATATCATGCACCCTTTATGTTCTGCAACGTTGTAATTATCTCGCACATGTCTTACGGGTTAATATACGACATTGTTACCTTAGAAAATTAACCCTACTTGCATGTCTTCACGTGGAAGAGCACCATCGCCGGCCTAAACCCGGTGACAATGCACAAGTGCCAGATAAGCTTCAGTAATGTAACACGGCGTATTTGATCAATCTCTTGTCTCGGTCTGCAGCAGTGCAGGGTTAGTTTTAGTGGTGTATGTAACTTTAGGGAGTAATGAAGAATAGACAAATTCAATATTATGACGTTTCTCTCCTGTAGGATACTGCCGGAACGTCTGTCCGTTACGCGCTTTATGCGAGTTGCGAGCTTAGAGCGCTATGGCTGTAGTGCTCGCTGGGCGGGTGACTAGATAGGCGATGGGGCTGATGATCCTCCCTTGAGAGCTTACGGCCAGTAAAACCCTATGAGTCTTGTGTAGAAACGGGGTCCTAACTCGGATACGCGCCATAAATTAGATAGAGGGCTTTTCTTCTTTATCCCATGAGTTATATGATAAAGTAAATAGATATTCATTGGGAATGATATGATTTTTGGTATAACTCCTAAGCCTGTTACACCAAGAGTTATGGATATTTTGAGTCCCGGGGGCTTTTTGATCTTCATATTTTGATCTATGTTTATCATTTAAATTGCAACTGACCGTCCTCATGGCTAATATTGTCAAACCTGCGTGCCAGAGCGTAGGGGAGCTTGGTACACATTGTTTTGACCTTTCGTCTGGGAATAGTGCATCCACAACTAAGCTAACCCCGTCTATCTCAACTGATGACACTCATTCATGGAAGACTACGCCCATAGCCATCTGTGGCGTGGCTATGAGACTTCCGGGTGGTGTTAGCTCTGCCAAACAACTCTGGGACCTCATCTTGAACAAGGGCGATGGGTGTGTCCGTATTCCGGCCGACCGGTATGGCACCCATGCATCTGACGACAACAATGTCACATCTGCAGATACACCCAACTGGAAAACTCATGCGTATATGCTCGACCATGTCGATCTCGCCTCTTTCGACTCGGCACTCTTTTCCATGACCCGAGCAGAACTAGGAATCATTGATCCACAACAGCGTCTTCTTCTCGAGATCACACGGCAAGTCATATCTTCCAGCCTTGTATAGAGTTTGCCTTGCTAATTGTAGCTTCTCACTCAAGGGAGTGCTTCGAGACAGCAGGGGAGACTGGCTGGCGTGGCAAAGATGTAGGCGTATATATCGGAACATTTGGAGAGGACTGGAACGATATCCAATATCATGACCGGCAAGACAGTCACCTTTACAAACTCGCAGGTGCTGGGGATTTTATAATGGCCAACAGAATTTCCTATGAGTACGATCTGAAAGGGCCAAGGCGAGTATCTCCTAGTATTGGCCTATCGCTTATATTTTGCTAAGACGTTGGTTTGTAGCTTAGTGCTAAGAACCGGATGCTCTGCATCTTTGTACTGCTTGCACCTCGCTTGCCGAGCGTTACAAGAGGGTGAAACTTGCAGTGCTCTTGTAGGAGGGTCCAACTTGATAATGAACCCTTCCAGTATGTTTCCAACCTCTGTAATCCTGTTCCATGCTGACTGAACCTGCTTACAACTAGAGGTTGAAACCATGTTCAATATGGGCGTACTGAGCAACGGTGCCTCGTCGCGATCCTTCGATGCCGAGGCGGACGGATACGCTCGTGGAGAAGCCGTCAGTATGGTCTTCTTAAAAAGGCTGGATGACGCTCTTCGTGACGGAAGCCCAATTCGTGCCGTGATCCGCGCCACCGCCACCAACTCTGATGGTAAAACCTCTGGCCTGACCAAGCCCAGCGGTGAAGCTCACGAAACCCTTATCCGGTCCGCGTACCTTACCGCTGGCCTTGAGGACGAGATGCACAAGACGGGGTTCTTCGAATGTCACGCTACTGGCACGCCAAGTGGCGATCCCGAGGAGGCTGGGGCTGTTGCCAGGGTGTTTGGAAGCAAAGGGGGTGTTTATATTGGATCAGTCAAGGTATCGGACGCCCTCTCTCCTTTTTTCGTTTTTTTGCTTAGTTATACTCGATGTAGTGATACTTACAGCCTCTTGCTAGCCGAACCTTGGCCATTCTGAAGGGGCATCGGGACTTAGCTCACTTCTCAAATGCATTATGGCACTAGAAAACAGAATCATTCCACCTAACATCAAATTTCATCGGCCAAACCCTAATAGTACGAGATCACTTTTAGTGCATTCCACGAGGTACTGACATGGACATAGTTCCCTTCGAGAAAGGCGGCCTTCGGGTTCCCACCAATGCACTTCCGTGGCCGCGAGACCGGTCTGAGCGTGCTAGTATCAACTCCTTTGGGGTTGGTGGCGCCAATGCTCACGTCATTATCGACTCCGCTGCCTCTTTCGGCATACAGAAGCTTGTCGGAGACGTTCCGGCCGGGAACCGCCTTTTGGCTTTTACTGCGAATGATGGCGATTCCGCCAGCCGTGGAGCTCAAGACTGCGTTAAGTTCCTCCAGGACCACCCCAAGAATCTCCATGATTGTGCTTACACCCTCGGAATGCGCCGTGAGCACTTATCTTATCGAACCTTTGCTGTAGTCGACAGTGTGGATGCCAAGGATATCGCGTTCTCGGGCCCTGTGAAGGTTACTGCGGCTGTTCCCAGTATTATATTTATCTTCACCGGGCAGGGAGCACAATGGCCTACCATGGGCTCCGCGCTGTTGTCAGACTATCCTGCAGTCATTAATGATTTGAGAGCCATGGAGGTGGCTCTCTCGATGCTTGGCCCAGACGTTGCTCCGGAGTGGACTCTATCGGGTATGATTAGCTCTCATGATGCGGGCGTGATTATGCATAATCAGTTGACTAAATATTATTGATTGTTAGAGGAACTTCTACAGCCGAAGGAAACGAGTAAAATCTACAACGCAGAGTTTTCCCAACCTCTCTGCACGGCAGTTCAGATATTGGTAGTAAACCTCCTCCGGACTTGGGGCGTCTCACCTGATGCAGTCCTCGGGCATTCAAGTGGAGAGATCGCTGCAGCCTATGCGGCCGGAGCCCTGACGATGGAAGAAGCAGTTATATGTGCCTTTCTCCGCGGGAGGGCCACGAGAAATCTCACAGGGCCCAGAGGCGCCATGGCGGCCGTGGCCCTCGGCTCAAATGAAATCCAACCGTATTTGGGTGACGGCATCGTCATCGCCTGTGAAAACAGTCCTCACCATGTGACATTATCTGGAGACGAAGACAGGATCATGGATGCTGTGCGGGCCATTAAATATGACCATCCAGAAGTGGCGACGAGTCGTCTACAGGTTGATATGGCATATCATTCGCGTAAGATGCTCAGAGTCAATACGCCCGTCTCACACTCGCTAATTGCCACTCACAGACCATATGAGAAAGCTGGGACGAGAATACGAGTCGCAACTGTCGCTCCACCTATCCAACAGGAACGTACAGGTGCCGTTCTTCTCGACAGTCACTAGTAACAGAATTCTAGGTGAGTCACTCGATGCGGCTTATTGGCGCTCGAACCTCGAGTCTCCTGTCCTCTTCAACACCGGCGTACAGAAAGTCCTTGAATCCCAGGGCTTGAATGGCGTGTTAGTTGAGATCGGGCCGCATTCAGCACTATCAGGGCCGCTGCGCCAGATTCTGGGGCATTTGAATGCCCACCAAGCTTCATATGTGCCCACACTGCTACGGAATAGCAACGAAAGCGCGGCTCTGCTCACAACGGCAGGCCGGATCTTCTGTAAAGGAGTGCGCATCCGCTTTGATGCTATCAACGCCGTTGGCCATGTCCTTCCAGACTTGCCTACTTACCCATGGAATCACAAGTCGAAATACTGGTATGAGAGCCGCGTGTCGAAAGACTACCGAGCACGTCGCTTTCCGCATCATCCGCTCATCGGCAGCCTGGTCGTCGAGGCGAGCCAGCTAGAGCCCTGTTGGCGGAATTTTCTACGCCCTGATAGTATCCCGTGGTGTCGTGATCACAAGATCAATAATGTTGTCGTATTTCCAGGCACAGGATATCTCGTCATGGCGAGTGAGGCGATGAGACAGCTCTCTGGGGCTCACGGTATATCCTTGCGGCAAGTCACTATAGCTTCCGCGCTCATCTTGAACTCGGAAGCTACAGAAACCGTCATTTCCATGCGTCATCACAAGTTAACCAATAGCCTTGACTCGTCTTGGCACGAGTTCACGATCTCTGCGTATAACCAGACGTCCAACACCTGGACCAAGCATTGTTTCGGTTTTGTGAGGGCAGGCAGCGACCAGCTCTCCGAGCAGCAACTGGGGCCCATCGCTCATTGCCCGAAAGTGATCGAGCCGGAGTACTGGTACAAAACCATGCGTGCAGTCGGTCTGCATTACGGTCCGCAATTTCAGAGGCTCTGTCAGATTTCTACACACTTCGGGCGCAGCAATGCCGTTGCGGACGTCCAGCTCAATACCACTCCTGATTCCGATGCTCAGATGGAGGCTCAGATGGAGGCTGGCTACCATTACTCCCACCCTGCAACGGCAGACGCTTGTATTCAACTCCTATCAGTCGCTGTTGCCCACGGTGAGGCCCGTTTGTTCCGCCAAAAGATGGTACCGACTTATATCGGCGAAGCTTATTTCGCACGCCCTTCGAGCAACCTCACCGCTAAAGCGGTCGCAGATGTCTTGTCCAACGGCACAACCACAGGAAGCTGTGTCGCTGTCGATGAGACACATGCTGTGGTGCTACAGTTAAAAGATATCAAGCTCGTTGCGTTGGACGATGGCGAGGAGCCGCCTAAAGATCCTCACGCAGGAGGCCGGGTGCATTGGAAGCCTGATATTGATTTTCAGGATGCTGCCAAGCTGATACATTCGAAAAAAGAAGTTCGGGGCGCGTACTTCGATCTGCAAAGGCTTCTGCTCTTGTGCTGCATCTCGATACAAGATCGCCTTCGCAGCTCGTCAACACAGTGCCCGATCAAGCAGCCACATCTGGTAAAGTTTTTAGAGTGGATATTCGGACAGGTTAAGCAGGCCGAGAGCGATGGATATCCGTTGCTACACAATGCCGAAGTGCGTGAGCTGCTTCAGCTCTCTCTCCCGGATCGATCGAGTCGCATCGCTCGCACTCTCGAGCTCGTCGTCGAGACCGAATATGCGATGATCGGGAAGGTGGTCTGTCGTGTACACGAGTCCCTGTACGGCATATTGCGCGGGGACGTTGACGGCCTGGAGATTCTCCGACAAGACGACGCGCTCTCCCAGATCTACAGCCTCGGGAACCAGTGGGACTACGGGCCCTGGCTCCGTCTCCTGAGCCACCGAACGCCACATCTCCGTGTATTAGAGATCGGGGCCGGCACAGGGGCCACGACCGACGTCGTGCTCCGCGGGCTCGACACGTTCTCTTCCTATCAATACACCGACGTCTCCGCTGCCTTCTTCCCCGCTGCGAAAGAACGATTCCGTCACATCGGCCGGCGTATGCATTTCAGGACGCTCGACATCGCTATCGATCCGCTGACACAAGGTTTTGCGCCCAACTCGTTCGATCTCATCGTCGCAGCCAACGTTCTTCACGTCACGCCGAAGCTGAATGCGGCATTGCGCAATGTACGCAAGCTCTTGCGTCCCGACGGGAAGCTCTTGCTACAAGAGATGTATATGGAGGTAAAATGGCTGAACTTCATTATGGGTTCTCTTCCCGGGTGGTGGATGGGAGACGAGGACCAGAGAAGTAGTGAACCATATGTATCTCCTCGGCGATGGGCCGATGAGCTTCTAGCGGCTGGATTCTCACGTCCCGAGGTTTCAGCCTTCGATGACGATGAGCCTTTCCAGAACAATGTTACCATCATCGCTTCTCCCCTTACTACTTGCAAAACGGATGTCTCAGTTTCCGTTCTCTCGGGAGACTCGGAGAGCGACGTCGCCAAAACTGTTTCGAACTCACTCCAGAACCTGGGGCTTCACGTTGGGATGATCGGTTTAGCAGAGAGGCCGCAGGGATTTGTTATCTCTGTTTTAGATTTGGAAGGGAAATCATTTCTTCGGGACATCTCGCCCGGCCAGTATGCACAACTCCAGGATTTCTTGTCTAGCCCAACGCTGGCTGGAATGCTGTGGCTCACGAGACCGAGCCAGGTCAACTGCTCAGATCCCCAGTATTCCGGCATTCTCGGTCTGCTCCGCGTGGTACGCAACGAGACCGGCAATGGCTCGTTGTGTAGTCTAGAGCTAGATGACGTGACAACTCCCGAGGCATGGAGGATCGTCTTTCAAGTCTACCAAAAGATATGTCACACGCGCGCCATGGCGCGAGACGAGTTAGTAGATCCAGACTGCGAATTTGTCTACTCTGGGGGAACCGTCTATCTACCACGCTTCCATTGGATCTCCGTGACTGAGGAGTTAGCAGCGCAGCCGAAGGATCAGCACACGCATAAACGGTTAGAGTTTGGCAAGCGGGGCTCACTAAGTTCACTACGATGGATCGAAAGACCAATCCTCGATAACTTAGTGGGTGAAGGGGTATATGTCGACGTCCGAGCCGTCGGGATGAATTTCAAGGTAGGTGGTGAGCAGGAAGTCTGACAGAGATCTCCATATACATAAATAACTAGCTAACTCACCTGCCCCCCTTTTGCTCCCCCGATTCCGTTCATCAACGCTGACATCTGCACTTTGGAAACAGGATATCCTCATTGTGATGGGAGTTATCAACGGCCCCCAAGAAGCAGGAGATGGATTCGGTGTCGAATGCTCTGGGGTAGTCCGCGCCGTGGGGCCCGAGGTTCGAGACCTTGCTGTCGGCGATCGTGTCATGACCGTCACGTGTGACGCATACGCTACCATGACAAAGACTGCTGCGTCGCGGTGCATCAAGATGCCAGATGGGTTAAGTTACGAAGAGGCCGCCAGCATGCCGTGCGTCTACCCGACCGTCATCCATGGACTAATAAACCTAGCGCGACTCCAGAAAGACCGAACTGTCCTAATCCATTCAGCCTGTGGCGGCATCGGGTCAGCAGCGATCCAGATCTGCCGGATGATTGGCGTTGATAAGATTTTTGCGACGGTCGGAAGCACTGAAAAGGTCGAGTACCTAGCCAACATTGTGGGACTACCGCGAACGCACATCTTCTCCTCACGAGACGCCAGCTTTCTCCCCGGAGTCATGCGCGAGACAGCGGGCCGCGGCGTGGACGTCGTCTTGAACTCATTATCCGGAGAACTACTACATGCTTCGGTACGTTTTCCTTGGACAACCAAATCCTTCTGTTGCGATCGTCTGCCGTCAACTAACTGAAGAGCATTTGATGATGATAGTGGAAGTGCGTTGCGAAGTTTGGTAGCATGGTAGAGATCGGGAAACGAGATTTTCTAGGTCAGGGTCTTCTTGATATGGAGCGGTTCGAAGGCAACCGAGCCTTCTTCGGAGTCGAGATGTGGCCTGTCATCACAGAGCAACCGCACCGTATGCGCAAGCTAGGTGAACAGTTTATGAAATACTATCGCACTGGGGCTCTCGGGCCTATCCGTCCCATCCAGATATTTGATGTGGCTGACATAGAGTCCGCCATCCGAACAATGCAGAAAGGGCAACATATAGGCAAGCTTGTCGTCCGTATCCCTGAAAATGCTTCTTCGATCATTGTTGCGAGGCCCGCAAGACGAACGTGTTTCTTTCGCGCCGATGTAGCTTATTTACTTGTTGGTGGACTCGGCGGGCTCGGTCGGTCTGTCACCACGTGGATGGTCGAACATGGCGCGAAGCATTTCGTTTTTCTCTCCCGAAGTGGTGGCAGGAGGCCCTGCGAAAGAGTCCTAGTAGAAGCCCTAGCGAGTTCGGGTCATACTGCCGCTATCGTCAAGGGCAGCGTCGCCGAGATCAGTGACGTGCGTAGGGCAGTAAGTGAAGCATCGCGTCCCATAGCTGGGGTTATCCAGCTGTCGATGGTGCTGCGGGACCATTTATTCACTGAAATGCCCTTCAAAGATTGGGAAGCTACCACAGCGCCGAAGATCCAAGGCACTTGGAATTTGCACAAAGCTTTGGCTGACCAACCGTTGGACTTTTTCGTCCTGTTTAGTTCCTTCGCGGGGCTCGTCGGGCAGCTTGGCCAGGCAAATTATGCAGCAGCCAGCACATTTCTCGATGCATTTGTGCAATTCCGGCACGGGCTCGGCTTACCGGCGTCAGTCCTCGATGTGGGCGCTGTCGGCGACGTAGGCTTCGTGGCCGAGCGGCCCGACCTGATCAGATTCTTCCAGACGACATCACACCACTTCCTCCGAGAGCAGGATGTCCTGGATGCATTTGAACTGGCTATTCACAAGTCCCCGCCTAGTCCACGTGGCCAGCACCACGAGTTCATCTCAGATGCGCAGATTGCGCTAGCCATGCGATCCACGACGCCGTTATCTTCACCCCAGAATCGGAATGTATGGAAGCGGGACGCTCGTCTTGGCTTATATCATGTCATTGAAGCTCAAGCTGCCGAAGACGACCAAAACCTGCCGGTGGCCGACAAAGCCGAAGAGATAGACGGCGCTACAGCCAAAGATATGACGAAAATGATAGCTACTGCAGAACAAGACCCAGCTGTCTTAACGCAGCCTGCTTTCATAGAGAATCTTGCGCGTAGAATTGGTGTCGTTCTTTTTACCTTTGTGATGAAGCCGGTGGAGGAGCTCGATATACACGCGAATCTCAGCACGTTGGGAATAGATTCGCTGGTGGCCGTGGAAACAAGGAACTGGCTGCGTCTACACTTGGGCATTGAAATGTCTGTGCTAGAAATTTTGAGTGGTGAGAGTCTCATAGGACTGGCGAATTTAACAGCGAAGAAGTGGTCGTCTAGAATACAAAACATAAAGTAGGCTAATAGGGGCTATTTTATAGGATCTCTGTTAAAAGCGGTAATAGTAGCAGCTTTAGCGTGCCTTTGTAAGCCCTATAAGGCACTATCTATGCACATTGCCGCTGTGGAATTCCCCTGCCTATAGCGCGCTGATAATAACATCATACTAGGTTAGCTGGTCAGGTAGCCTCTCATCGTCTGACCAGCGAGTTCTACTAAATCCTTCACGCAAACATCACCATGGACAGAAAATAGTAGATTTTCTTTGCAGTAGCCTCGATTTTCAAGTTCCATTCTCTCAATATGTTCGGTAGGTTGATGCCTTGAATATACGGCAACGCGAATGACGTAACCTCCGGCGTGATACATGTCGGAGTGAGAGCTTAACCATACAGGGTAAGTGTGAATAGGGATCGTCCAGCGCTTCTCCAGGCACCAAAATAGGTAAGCAGAGATAGTACGGAGTACCCAGGTATATAGGAAGGGATATATCCCGACAGTCAGCACATGGCTGACTACTACCTCAACCACGACCAAAGAAATACGCCAGCCTGGTCACATCTATCAGCATCAGTTTGCGCAATATGAGTGCCGGGGGACTCCTATCTCTTCCACAGGACATTATGTTCCTCTTGCCGGAATATCTGCACAACATAGAGGATCTCATGAATCTATCGTCAACATGCGCCAGACTGAGAGACTGCATGGCTACAGCTACCCCCAACGTCATCCTGCGACTGGCCGCTGCTCAGACCAAAGTCTTCTTTCGACCATCACCGCACTTTTTAGTCACCGCCACGGCACGGGAATTGGGTAATTGGGCTAGGAAATCAGATGCGAATGAACAGGAACTGGCGCTTAAGCTAGAGGAGGGTGTTGACGGCCTTCTCGAGCTTGCGCTAGATCACTGTGGCCTGACAATGGATCGGATCAGAGAGCTGCACTTGCTGCGCTTCTCTCTGATTAACCCCGTGACAGATATCATTGATCAGTGTGTCGGCAAGCAATGGTACGGAACTCCTAATTTCTGGAACGGAGGAGTCGACGATGCATATACCATCTCGGCCGAGCCCTCTGACACTCTGTTTCATCTGGCTATGTACGGGGAATTGTTTGCACCAGACTTTGAGCCTATCCTAAACAAGGACTCAAAAGCACGCCGACTGAGGGTCGAGACTCGGTTAGAATTCATCAAGTACTGTTTGCCCGACTTTGCTTGTTATCTAAACGGCCACTCCACCTTCGACAACGCACGCCTGCCTGACGGGACCGTCGACCCCAGGCGCGCCGTCAAGGCGACCGGTCCATATGCGAAAGACGCTGACGGCGATACGCCATACACGGAAAACAACAACCTTGCATTGACATGGGTGATAAAAAGTAGTCGTTTCCGGCCACGATACAAAGAGCTCCGAGCTAAATCTGGCGTCCCCGACTTCCAGGAGGACTTCGATGATACATGGTGGTTTAACGAGAACTCTAATGACGACTGGCGACAGCGATTTTGGGAGAATATTATGATTTGCCAGGGTCTAGAAGGGCTAGGCATGTTGAGGCCCGATACAGAGCACGAGTGGCTAGACAAGATTAGGGAGTGGAGGGACAAGATCGCGAGATTGGACAGGGAGCCAGCGCTGACTAAAGTCGGACGACAAGCTACCCTCGAATACCCTTACCTCTTAGGAGACTTAAGGATTTGTGCAAGTGGTTATGTCTCAGGGACATGAGGATACGATATCTTATCCTCTATGTTCCCCGGAGATGTACTAAGATGGACTAGGATTATCACAACAGTCGTAACCACTGTTAACGCGCATATAGAGAGAACTAGCTTACTCGGAGCTGAAGTATTCTCAACACAATACCGACTAATTAAGGAGTATAGATTGCTAGTAGTTTTGGAAATTTATATGCAGAATTCAGTACCTAGGTCCCGCTTACCTTGCCTTTTCGAACGTCCCGTGTGCTCGCGCGTTCGATCGTGGCGCACCCTCGAGGTCTTATGCAGCTACCCGTGGTCGTTATCCATTGGCTACAACTTCGTCAACGACTTACGAAAATCGCGGACCTACGCAAAACTACTAGTATTGAGGGGGTGATCATGGCATCAATGGGATATTGGTCGCAAATTTTCTACTCAACCCTTTCTTTCCTCGAATTACCACCACATACATGAGAAATCCACCGCTTCAGTTCAGTTTTAGTCGTTATTAATCCTTCAATACTTTCTAACAGCCAATTACCATGTCCAAGAAACCGAACTTGTGAAGATATTAGAGCATCAGGTGGACGTGTCTTCGTCATCCACAATGTCTTGGTCAGACCGTGCTATGCAGGGCTCGGGTTGCAGTACCAAGTCGTCTGTCGTAAGTAGTGCTTATGGAATGAAAGCAAGCTTACAGTCGCATCGCCTTGACGTCAACTGGTATACGGCCACGAAGTTTAGACGTGCTTTAGAAGAATGGGTTCTTGAAGTTCAGAATCAAGATGACATTAGAGCACGGATAATTGAGGTGGACAAGCAATTCAGAAAATCTTCAGGCGGTTGCACTAAACGTTCAGTATTAAGTTTGGAACCAAATAACTCCCAACCCGGTAATCTTCAGTCCAAATACAACTTTGAGATCAGCGGCTCCGGCGCGTGGTGTCTCTCTTCCGCTAGGGCCACTAATCTACCCTATCGACCGAGACACGCCGAAGCTTCACGGATTGCGTTTCAAAGATTCTATTCAATCTGGCGTTGGTCTCAAGATTGGGTAGCAAGATGGGCCTCGAGAGCATTGCCGCATCAAGAAGGCGACAACTATGGAAGCACTAGTGGGACCGTCAGTCCAAACAGTGAGCAATCTCAACAACAGCAGCAGAGGAAAGATAAGAGGAAACGAAAAGACGAAAAGCAAGAACCTGGGCCCGGAAGGGGTCACGGGGGAAGCGACGGCCAACCTACAGTCAAGAAATCTCGGGATGAAAAACTCAGACTAGCGTGCCCATTCTTCAAACGCAATCCTATGAAGTATGCTGGTCGGCGATTTTGCTTACACCATTGGCCTAACACGTCTAGGCTGAAGTAAGTCGGATACCCCAAAGTCTTATTCATAAGAAAATTTAACAAATATCTATTAGGGAACATCTTTATCAGCAACATATCCTCTCAGGTATCCAATGTGCTTTGTGCGGTGTCATGTTTGACAGCCCACTTGACTTCCAAGCTCACCAACTCCAACGTGGAGCATGCGAACGGACATTTGAACCCCTTGAGGGTATAGATGCCCTGACGAAAATGAAGCTTCAAGACAAAAAGGTCGCTCGTGGTGCTACCGAAGAAGCTAAATGGCTTGCCATCTATGCCATATTGTTTCCTCGTGATGACTCATCGACGTACCCCGACCCCTGTAAGCTACTGAAATTCATGACCAATTTGAGGAAGAAGAACAAGACTGACTTTGGGTTCGGTAGACCACGATTTATCTCCCATTTCACGCCAGCAGATTGTAACATCCCTCCAGGATCAAATTCCTTTGTTAGTACAGAACGCCGTCAGTCAAGCGATGGATAACGCCAATACTGGAATTCTACTAGACGCTAATGAGCTTCAAACTGCCATCACAACGTCTATCAACGGCTTTTTGCAACGCTTTCAGCTAGACCAATTGCCTTTTCGGAATACAGAAGCTGAGGTTGATGATCCAAAGTCTCTCCCAGTTCTATCAGTCGACAACCCGCAGGCCATTCTTTACCAACAAAGTCAGGTGCTTACAGAGAACTCATCTGAGTTTGCGGGAAGTGACACTATGGAAGATCTCCTCTGCGTATTCCATCCACCGCCAGGGAATAACGAGAGACAATTTGAGCAATTTATTGATTATTCGTCTGGCCCTCCTGAGGGTCCAGGGCTATAGAAGCAATTTTCTATAGGGGAAAAATGATTGTTTGGGGGGCTAATGAGCAACGTGAGTCTTACTCGAAGCTAGAGGAGGAAGGGGAGGCTAAGGATATCTACTTTTGCTTACCTGTAGACAGATAGACTAGACCAGATTTGAAAGGCTGGTAGAAGTTAAGATATGGTGGCTGCCACACAGCGACATAGCCGTAATGCGTTGTGGCCATACAAGCCGCGTGGCTGCGTGAGCCATAATGGTATGGCGGTGGTACAGGCACCACAGTTAGAGGTGGGACCATCTAGTGCCATGCGACCTAAAAGACCCTTCTGAGCCTGAATGACTGTCATGATAGCTTTTTTTTTTTTTTTTTTCCTACACTTAGATTTCAATACGAATTCAGCTTTTCGGATGGAGCCTTGCCTTCTGTAATAGCCTTGCATATCAACTAGGTAGAAAACGTTCACGAAAAGGAGAGATTACTTCTAAGTTTAACACTAACTTCAAGTGCATTTGACAGTAACTAGTGGGCTCCTGAATACCTGCGTGTATCAACGAACGAACAACAATCCCCATTCTGGATCCTATATAGGTCCACTAGTCGCCATAGTCGCGACAGACAAACAAACAAACAAACAAACAATCACACTGCTAGAGTTATTCTCAAACACGAACGACTAAAGGCGAGGGCGAGTGAAAAGCTCCTCCTCCTCGACGGTGAATGGCATGATGTTGCCTCTCTGGCGCATAAGAGCCATGCTGACCTGGCAGACAAGTTCCGCGTCGAGCACGTCGGAGTACCAGTTGTAGACGTTGTCGGGACAGAGCTGAGCTAGCAGAATAGCGAAACAGTTGACCGGAAACGGGGCCGGCCGGCCGTCACAAACATACTTCTTGTAGGCCTTGAAACAGTCATTGATCTCCAACAGTTTAGTTCGGTGGAGATCCTGCGTCATGGCGTTACGCGGGATAGTCACCCACTCCTGGAAGGCGCTGAAGTAGCCTCTCATGCACTGGACCACGGACTCGTAGACGCTTCCGTCGCAGCGAAGCTTGATGCAGAGACCCAGAGCATTGATGTAGTCGACGCCTTTGTACGTTGCGTGACCGAGAATGGGACAGTTAATGCCGTAGATCGCCAGCATCACAATTTTAAACTCTTGTAGTCCGACGTCCGGGAGAACGCCATGCTCCGATCCGTTAATGAACATCTCCTGGAGCATATCGGAGCGAAAGTACACTTGCGGGTGAATATGAACGGGCTGAACACCCAGGAACACCGTTCCGATAGATCTGAAGGCTCTAATTAGTAACAATAAACCCAGGATTGGATACTTGACTTACCCATTAGCAATTTCGGCAAATGGGAACGGAGAGCCTTGTGAAAAAATGCGTGGATTCAAGCGTTTGAAATCGTCCTCGTCAAGTAGCTCAACGGGCAATTCGGGGGGATATTCGCCATCTTTCGGGGCAGCAGAGTCTTCGAACACATCCTCGCAATCACCGGGTTGGATTCGTGCGAATAGGCGGTCTGCAGTCTGTCGCCCTGTTCAGATGTTAGCTTTCGTGAACAGTGTATTTGGATGTCAGGGGAGTTTAAATACCTGCTCCGGTGGCACTTGAGTCATTGAGTAGTTCCTCAGACAGCGACTCGAGGGGAGGTTCTCCGTCTTCCAAGTCGTCGTGGTCGCCCAAGGACGAAACAATATCTTCATATTCATCATCGGCTACTAGAGCCTCAAGAGCCGCGATTCGTGCAGAGATCGCATCAAGAATAATTTGCTCTGCTCAGACATTAGCTTTCGTCAACGGTGTATTTGAACGCCAAGGGAGTGCGGTACCGCGATCATTCTGTGGGGTTGCGGCACGGCCGTCTTTGTTGTCAATGGTTTTGATGTTCTGCGATAAGGTTAGATACACGTATATGCCTAGTACGAAGAGGTTTCTAGGCTCACATCATCATCTCCAGTGGCGCCGACGCCACCAATGGGACCAGAAATTGGCATTCCCAACTGCTCGATGTTCTGATACTCAGACATGACTCAATAGTGAGACGTCTTCTTCCGGGTGAGAGGGTAGTGTTTATCAATGATACTGTGAAGACTGAGATTAGATATTATTAGCGTTGTGGGCGATTCAACGCATTGAACACACGCTTTCCAATTCACTAAGTTGGTTGTAAACACAGGCCTTCCAGGAAATGTTACGGTCGCAACAGTGACGGAAAAGAATGGCAGTAGATTTAGTGCTGGGGAACTTGGTGAAGAGAACTGAGAGAGGGTAGCGTCGTGGAAGAGATAGGAATTGGGGAAGAGAGTGAATGTGAGAGATAGTGAATGAGTTAAAGATAATGCGAGAGAGGTAACATCGGAAACGGAATAGCAGAGATAATACGAGATAGGCAATGGAGGAGAGAGGCGATGGAAGGAGAAGGTAAGTAAATAGCTGTTTACAGTAGCCATAAACAGCAGATATACTCTCCCGAGGCTCACCACGAAGTGGCAACGGCGTAGAGAAGTCAACGAAGCCACAACATGGCGCAAAGAAGGCAGAATAGCATGATACGTGTTGGATACTAACGGAAGAACAGTGACTCACCTGGAGAAGCTTGACTCTCGCGATGTTTATTCTGTCCCTACGCAAGTAGATGCTGGGAAAGATGGAATGGAAGTGGCAGAGAGGTGCTTGAGGCAATCCTAGTCGAGAGACAAGGTAAAATATGGTCTGGAAAACAAATCAGGATCTCTGATGGGATCAGAAGTGGTAGATGCGTAAGGGAGAGGAAGTGATGGTATGAGACAGGAGAAGTTTTGAGGTGCGCAGTGTTGGGAAGTCCAAGGTAGGAAGGATATTCAAGAAGACCCAGATCTCAAGTTGTTGTAAACAGACCAGAGTTGGTAGAGGAGACCAGGCTTGTAGTATGTATTATCATAGAGGTAAAGGTACATATACCCAGGAACACCGCAGCTTGGTTGATATGACCTACGGGGGTTAGAGACCTGTAGCCTTACCTGATAGTAGTGCTTCGAGGCTGTGGTGATGTTGTACGGGGCTTAATGACGGCCACTAGAACTGGCAAGAACCAACCCCTCACATTTCACTGCGTGTTTATTTGTTCCTGCTACACTCACATGCGGTCTGAGCTTTGGCAGGAAAAGATACATAGCGACTTCACGCGGGTCCAGACATGCTCAGTGGCTGCGCAGAGCCAGAATAAGCGGAGCAGACTGAGGAGAGGTTGAGGGTTGACAGGACTGGGCCGAAATTCGGGAAGGAGCCGTGAAGCAGAGGGAAGAAATCAATACTATCTAGACTTTCTTGTGTAGCATTATCACCTGGCATTCGCAGAGTCCCCAAAGAGTAACATGAATGTTAATTAAATACTCACTCGAGGTCGTATAATAGGTTGTCACTTCTGTTCAAGCTCTGTCCAGGTTCTGTCAGACGTACTCCAGCTTAGGTCAGACTCAAATCCAAACTTCATGAAGCCGTGCCTATGAAAACTAAGTGTCTTTGGAATTAAACACTTCTTTGTTCATGTTGCAAATATGTAGCCTAATGGGTCTAGCAGCACAGACATAAGATCCATAATCAGCTACATAGAGCGTTTTACCAAAATGCTTGGATATTTCTCACATGCCCCTTATCCCTTTGGATATTGGGGTATAGGATGCAAAGGCAAAAGGT
The DNA here is from genome assembly GCA_022495085.1 of Xylaria sp. FL1042. Taxonomy (NCBI): domain Eukaryota; kingdom Fungi; phylum Ascomycota; class Sordariomycetes; order Xylariales; family Xylariaceae; genus Xylaria; species Xylaria sp. FL1042. Next base: position 61,984 of record MU380271.1, read on the forward strand.
AAGTGACACTTTGTGGTTCAAAAGACTATGCAGAAGAATAATGGGCAATTTTAGTTGTGACAACAAAGGAAAAAAGGGGGTCTACGTTAAGGGTATAGGAGTTCTGGAACCAAAATATGCCTGATCATCGGGCTCTACGTTAATCTTATATTTGTTTTCTTTTGGGGAAGGGGGATTGGGGGTTGGTTAGAAGAGCTCTACATTAATTTTAGGGATGGTGTACTCCAAGTTCCTACTCAGATTGAGGCCCCCTACGTTTACAATGAATGTGCTTCCGGTTTCTTGATCTCTTACCTATGATGTGGGCATGGTTTGTTGCTTTTAAGAATCATGCTATTGGCGTCTTATCAATCTCATCGTTATTATAAATAAGATACCACTCGGGAAACTATAAACTCGAGCCCGAAAGCCTTGTTGATGGTGAAGTAGAGAGAGCAGGGTGACTGCGGCGAAGGAGAGGGTAGCCCGGCCATTACGTGTCAGGGTTGCCCGTCCTAGAGTGAATGGATAGCCTACGCAGTCGGATAGTAGGTAGGTAGAAAGGGGCCGGTAGCCATAGGGTGTATTGGTCAACATAGCCCCTAGCCCTTCCAACCGCTAGTTGGGAGGGATAGCCTGTATATATAGACCCAGCCTGATAGGTACACACTAGGGTGTCACCTATCTACCTGACAATCCTATGGTCGTATGTGCTAGAACAGTCGCAAAGTAATCCACATGTAACAACTCAAAGTATGTGTACTAACTAATGGACGACGCTTGCTTGTGATTAGCTGGGTGCCAGAGATGCACGTGCTTAGATTTGGCCGCAACAGGCACCGAGAGCCTACTGTTTCCGCAATGAATAGCTTCGCGGGGAAAGCTTCGTCTTTGCCTTCTCTACCCTGTATTTATTTAATCCAAGCTGATGTGGGGTTGGCGATCTTGTCATCACATGAGATGTGTAACTATAGCTGACGGTCGCATACGGCTACCGGTCCGTTTTGTCCAAAGTCCACAGACTAAATCGGCAGAGAATTGTCTACAGACGCTGTTATGATGACAAAGTTGTAACGTCAAGGCCATTTGATGCATAAGAGAAGAATGTCTGTGGCCAGGGTGTGTCTTAGGAATATGATTTAGTATCTCCGTAGTGCCAAGACGCCCGTGTCCCGATGCTATGCCAGTGATCGGCGTTGAGCGCGGAGAAAAAAGCCACTTCGGCTTTAAAGAAACTGACCTCTATCGGTCGTAACAATGTGGGGGCCTGTAATTCGCATAACGCGACTGGTCCTACCTCAAAGTGTATTACCCTCCGTGCTTCAATGACATACGTGACTTCATGGTAGCCGGAGATGAGTGCAATACATCTTCGATCTGCCTAGGAGAGTGATGTATCAGTGCTAAGTGGTTCCAAAACAGGTAATAATGAGAGGGGAAAACCACAGGAGTCATGAAAATCACATGATGTATCTCCTGTGCTGTTTCGATAAATGAGTGGGCCATTCTGAGGATGAGGATATATAAGATGCAGTCTGGCCGTCGTCTTTGCGTGGTTAAAGCGCTACCACATCACACCATTGGAGCTAGCTATCTCATCACCCCTGAACATTGCGAGCACCGACGCCTTTTGCATAACATTACAACGACCTTGAGTCAAAATGCCACCTCCAAGGGGAGTTCCCAATGTAATTGAAGGACCGGGTAAGATGTTTGACTTCTCCTTACTCTTGCATGTCGACTAACTACTTTGCAGGTGACTATGATACAACTTCGGTCGTCCATAATGACACATACCCTGCCATCGACTCGGCCAAGGCCGACCTAAGTGGAAAGGCCGTCTTCATCAGCGGTGCGACCAGGGGAATAGGCAGGAGCATCAGCGTCTCTTTTGCGAAGGCAGGGGCATCGATGATTGCCATAGGCGGACGATCAGACCTCAGCGGCACTGCCCAGGCAATGAAGGCCGCGGCGGCGAGCGTAGGGAAGCCAGAGCCAAAGATCCTCGAACTAAAGCTCGACGTCGTAAGCCAGGCGAGCGTCGATGCAGCAGCAGCCGAAATCAAGAAAGCCTTCGGCCGCATCGACGTGGTGGTCAATAACGCCGGGGCTGGTCCCGTTGTAATCCCCATAGCGGAAACCGACCCCGACGATTGGTGGAATACAATGACTGTCAACCTTAAGGGACCCTATCTTGTGATGCGCGCTCTCACGCCGCTGATGCTCGAGGCCGGGGGGCTCAGCACGTTCGTTACCGTCAGCAGTGTCGGTGCGCATTTGCGCAACCCGGGGTTAAGCGCGTATCAGACCTCGAAGCTCGCTGTGCTGAGACTCACCGAGTTCCTACATGCCGAGTACAGCGCCAAAGGAATCGTTGCGTTCAGTATACACCCCGGAAACGTGCCCACTGATATGACCTGTGGTCCCGACGGCAAGGTGGCAGAGGAGTTAGCTCACAGTAGGTCTAGAATCCACCAGCCCATCGTTGTGTGTGCAATGGAGCGTAAATGCTAACAAGTAGTACTGGAAGTTTTCGTCGAAACACCCGAGTTAGCTGGAGATTCGATTGTCTACTTGACAAGAGAGAAGCGAGATTGGCTTGGCGGACGATATATCAATGTCACATGGGACCTCCCTGAACTTATGAGCAAGAAGGACGAGATAGTCAAAGGGGACAAGCTGAAGGTTCAATTGGTGGTCTAATGTAGCAGCTGCTAGTTTCCGATGCCATTTAGGTGTCTATTAAAGTAACCCCGGGTTGTTATGAGAAGTACGTAGTAGCAGAACAAAAGAAAGATAACTTGAGTTCTTCAGACTTAGTTTCAATCGTCTATGTGCTAAAAATAGCAATTAGTACGGATTCATAGCACGTGATAGCCCGGCTATAACGGCCGGCTTTGCTGACGCCGTTGGGGCGGATACGTCCCGTTGTTAGCTAGTCTAGGACCTTGTTTGTTCATGGAAAATGGCCGACACGATCTCGTTTTATCCCACCTCCCCTCAGATCCTATCATACCAATTGCCCTTGAATACTGACCCAACTTAGCGCTAGGGGGGTAGTTCAATCAGCCCCGCTGTAATTTCGTCCCTGTTGAGGCGAGAGCCCCTTATTGAACTTGACCATGGCCGATTCAATCACTGCCGGCCTAGCTAAACTGCATACTTTCTCGAGGTCCGTTCGAGGGAAATACGACGAGGATGTGGGTGAGGAAATCGACGATTTCACCGTAGCTGGAGGTGGCCACAGCTCTCGGAGGACAGAGATCACAAGTCACCAGCTGAGGATCAGCCATGCACTAAAGTTGTTCCTCGCGAATAACGATGTCATGTCCCAGAGCGACGCCGCTCTAGAATCAGAAGAGCTGAGTCCGGCTCTAGAAGCATTGTTGGACAAGCCGCATATTCAAGTCCCTGCAGAGCTAACAGACCGATCCCATCCATTAACCGAGTACTTCATAAGCTCCAGCCACAATACTTATCTCCTCGGGCACCAGCTTTCGGGCAGATCCTCGGCTTCAGCTTATGACTCGGCCCTATCAACTGGTGCGCGGTGCGTCGAGATCGATGCATGGGATAACGAGGAGAACGAGGACGAGCCCAAGGTCACACATGGGTATACCCTTGTCTCCAACATTCCATTCCGCGCAGTTTGCAAGGCCATTCGTGACGTCGTCGACAAAGAGGCGGCCGAGGCCGTAGACCGACAGGGTTACCGGGCTGCACCCATCGTCTTGTCCCTTGAAAACCACTGCGGGGCTCATGGCCAGATGCGTTTGGTCGAGATGATGATGGAGATCTGGGGCGACAGATTGCTGAGCAAACCCGTGCGTGAGAGAGGCCATCGAGAACAGGAAACGAAAGATGAGCAGGTATATCTCAGCGATCTCGGCTCCAAGATAGTACTTATCGTCGAGTATTTCTTCCCGAATGCGGAAGACAATGACGACGACGAGACTAGCGATGATTCTAGCAGTGAAGATGAAGCCGAGAAGGAGGCTCGTGCAGCATACAAGGCACGAAAGAAGGCAGTGAAGAACGGCGGCATCATTCCCGAGCTCGCGGCTCTTGGTGTTTATGCGCAATCCGTTAAGCCGAGAGACAACTCATGGTTTGAGAGTACACTGACTGAAGGTCCCCCTCACCATCTCATCAACCTCTCCGAGACTGGCCTCCAGGAGCTGATGCCTGCGAACAATGAACATATTTCGCGTCACAACGCCCAGTATCTCATGCGTGTATTTCCAAAAGGCTCCCGTATCTCGTCCAACAACTTCATGCAAGTTCCGTTCTGGGCCGTTGGTGCGCAGATCTGCGCAATGAACTGGCAGACTTTTGGGGCCAGTATGCAATTGAACGAGGCGATGTTCAGCGGGACAGAAGGTTACGTGCTAAAACCAGCAGCCTTGAGGGCTGGTGGCAGTGGTCGGGTGAACAATGGACGGAGGAAGAAACTGCGCCTTCACGTTGCTGGCGCCTCAAACGTCCCGGTGCCAGAGGACCGAGATGCAGACAACATCAAGCCGTACGTTACATGCTCACTTGTGCACCCCGATGATATCGATGGGAAACATCAAAAGAGTAAGACCGCGCACTACAGACAGCATAAGCTAGGGTTCCTGCATAAAGGCGAGAATCCTCCACCGACCGATCCGCTATGGGATGAGATATTGGAATGGGAATACGAGGACAACGAGCTTGTCTTTCTGCGAATTTTCATCAAGGACGACATCAGCTTCACGGAGAATCCGATTTACGCCGTCACAGCTGTCCGACTACTTTATGTTGTCCCAGGGTGGAGTTTTATCCGCCTGCTAGACTTGAAGGGACATGAAACGAGATGCTCTCTTTTGGTCAAGTTTGATTTTCAGGATATCTAGTGGCTTTGGCCGCAATATTAAAGAACAATATAAAAGTCCAAGACGATTGACACTGTTTTTCCTTTGCCCACTACGTCTGGCGCCGACGTTTCAATCACTTATCTTAACTGTGAGTGTTCAAATTTGAGTAGCAGAGCAACACGACAACGGATATTATAAGGGTCGGGACACTAAATATTCACACTGCCCAAGGTGGCGAACTTACAATTCGTGTAAGTCGCGTAGTCGAATTCCTGTCTCTATGTTTTTGACTTAATTATGCTTCGAGATCGACGTACAAATACTAGTACTATGCACTCGGCTCTGCTTTACACAAAGGCCCTCAAGCATCCCGGCCTGATAACGCGACGTTCATATATCTGATATTGCTTATATCTAGAACGCTATTAATGCCATCACAGTCACTGTCTCGGTCGGGCTCGATAGCTTCACTCCGATTATACCATCCGACTCTCCCTTGCGACAGAACGAGCTCCACAGAGGCACTCGAAGACAGGGCTATCACGAAGCCTGAACATGGAAAGCGCGGGCGTAATCAGCAACTTCGCCAACGCTGGCCAAGATGGCTCCAAATCGGTAATACCAGTCCGCACCGGCGCGGTCATCGACCAGATCAATATGCCACGTGAACTGTCCGTCGGAGTACTTCGCAGCGGCTAGAGCAGATCGCAACAGTCAGTTCAGCCATAAATAATACCATACCAGAACGCAATGAATGCAGGACCCTCAGCGCTTACCGTCGAGGACAGTGGTGGTGTCGTTATAGTCGTAGATGGGCGCGCCCCACGGGGACGTGCCCGTCTGGACGGGGTTGACGGCGAACGTATACAGCTCGAGTCGAAAGGTATCGTTTCTGTCCTCGGGCTCCCAAGTGATCACGAAGTCGGAGCCCTCGTCGTAGTACGCGTCGACGGGGATGTCGTTGGTGAATCCGAAAGCCTGCACGGCTCCGGCGAGGAAGGCTGGGATGGCGGCGAGTAACAGCTTCATATTGTTGTCGGCGACGATATGATATGTTATCAGTAATGGGAAATACAACGATGGCCGCTTGATCGATCAGATCACCGGAAACAACATCGAGAGCCATCGCGATACTTTAAATACTGCGATCCGTACGGCCGTGCTTCAGAGCTTCATCCCGCCGTCGAGCCATCATTACAGTAATCATTGTCAGATCGATGTGTAGTCCCGTCTGATCCTGCATCTACACGGCTACAACATGTCCTACCCATACGATGCCGACTTCAGGTGCAGCTACCTACTTATTCTTAAAAGGAAGGTCGATCAATCCTTCAGCCACTCTGCTAGTGAAGTCAGCTCGTATTATTTAATCACCTCACAATAGAGAGTGCTTGCATAACTTGGGTTTAATGAAATGAAAGGCAAAGCCACACACACCACATGAGATCGATCATTCTCTACTGGACTCTGAGCAAAGCGGCCGCACATAGGACTGATTGATTTATTGCTTACATGTCATTTCTATGACGTAATTGGGTATATTTTGCACTCTCGACTGTTCATTGGATCCTACAGCTAACCCATTACATTTTGTTTACAGTGTTATTCTCATAGGATTCATATAAACATATTCTCGTGCTAACGCATTTCGCCTCATCAAAGCCTGCGTCGTGTGAGATGCGCATAAATGTGCATTATTAAGTAGAAGATGGGATGAACGCCATGATCGGCATGCCAAGACTTCACGGCTGCGGCCGCAACTCCATCCTCCCGCCTCGGAATCTACGGTGGCCTCCAAGTTTGCGAAATCTAGGCAGGTGTTGTCGTGCTCAAACCTATATCTATGCGTACTATTGCTCTTAAGCGACCCTTCGAATGAGCATCATTGGATCATATTGAAATTGGGCAATACCGCAGCCCCTAGATTTTACACCGAATTAGACTCGGTCCGCATGCTCGCATGTTCGCGTCTTCGCATGATCATTAGTGTAGACGTTCGCCCGTATATTCATGGGATATCGATGAGCCACGTGACTTTGCTCGGGTTTCTCTTTGGTGGTCATTTCTGGGTCAATATGTAAGGTAATTCTAGCGGCATAAACAATACACTACAGCGGGAGAGAATGTCAAGGGTCAAAGTTGCTGCACTTGCCTTCAACCCCCAAGATATGAATGTTTAGTCGTTTCTGATGAACTGCCTACTACAAATGTCTGTTTGACTAAAGCAGTTTTTGTTTGTTCTGGTCGTCTAATACACTGGGGTAGGAGGGCGGATATGAGGAATCGTGGCTTTAGCTTACACAGGTTATGTGATATTCATTTCTTCGTACAATTATTTTGTATCCCATGCTCAAGGCCAAGAAATCACTGCCCCTGAAACAGTAAATCCCCGAATGCCGGTGGTTCCTCTATATTTTGGACTGGGTATCTTCATATGATATAGGTTTGTTACAGGTGATGTACATTTATCATGGCTCTGCTTCCAGCTTTTGTGGAATCAAGCCTTCGGCCATATTGATGGCGCCTTCCATATCGTTTTTGTTAAAGAGGAAAAGTCCCTGAATTGCTGCGGTACTAGTGCGGACTGGTGCGACACCTTCAACAGCCTCGCGGAACAGTCCCAGTTCATCTAGACGTGCTAGAAACCGTTCTCTATTGACTCCGTCGGAATCCACATCTCCGTAGAATCGATCCCACATCTTGGCTGCTTGGTATCGAGTGGCATCTCCGATACGGATCAACTTGTCCACTCGACCAGGCCTAATAAGAGCAGGGTCCAGCAATTCGATATGATTTGTGGTAAGGAATGCGATCCTCTCCTCGCCGGCGGAGAGGCCATCTAAGGCATTCAAAAGGCCCGAAAAGGTCACGGTCCCGCCGCTGTAGCCGTCAGCATCACGTCTTCTCCGATTCACAAACGCAGAGTCAGCATCCTCTAATAATACAATAGAGCGCTCGGGGAGCTTCGTAAGGAGAAAGGCAAGTTTGTCGTCTGTCACACCAATCTCGCTTAGGTTAATCATGGCCACACTGTAATCCAGTTCGCCGGCAAGGGCCTGAATGAAGGAGCTCTTTCCACTGCCCGGGGGACCGTAGAGAAGGTATCCTCGACGGTAGGGTATGCCGCGATCGACATACCACTGGCGACGAGCCAGAAAGTCCCTCGCGTCGTTCACGATGTCTTCTTTCACGCCCTTATCCAGGATGACGCTGGCCAGAGGGCGCTTCCTACGCGGCACGCCGAGAGGCACCCAGTCGAAGTTCCTCACCGAGTATACGACCGTCTTTCCCTCGTTCGCGCGCAGTGCGAGGCCGCGGGCTTCGGTAAAGACGTCCTCGAAGATGTGGCGGTGCGCATAGAGCGTGGTCAGCTCCAGGGTCTCGTGCGGCTCGCCCGTGTTCGTCTTGGCGGTGGCCTGCTTCTCGCGGTTGACGGCGATGTAGGCGTGCTTGTACTTGACGATGTGGCGTCCGTAGCCGGGCTGCAGGAAGAAGCTGGCCTGCGTGGGCCCGTTGGGCGTGGTGCTCGTCGTCGTGGTCACCGAGAGCTTGTTGATGCGCGTCAGCCGCTTAGCGAGGAAGGAGGTCTGAGGCCGGGGCTCCGACAGCCAGGCCAGCACCCACGGATATGCCGGGTCTTGTCTGCTGATCTCGACGTTGACCAGCAAACGCCGTCGGATTAGGCTCGCCGCCGTGAGCACGCCGCGACGTGCGAACGCCAACGCTGCGCCCAGCGACGCTAGGCCAAAGCCGCCCGCGAACACGGGGTTGTCTAGGAGCCCATTGATGTTCAAAAGTGATCCCGCTCCCGACGCTGTCGCCTCTGACATGGCGATTCGAAAGGACTGCGTAGAAGGTCGGTCGCTTCTGGAGCTTAATTAAGCTAACTACTAACTACATAGATAGAGGCGTGGTACAAGCTACTTGAGATTTATAGACTTTATCGCTATCTGATCTTATCTAATCTTATCCAATTCAATCCATCTTTGGGGGGGGCGAGGGGGGTATCAAGGGTCTAAGTACCTAGGTACCTAATCCACCTTTGAGCCCTAAGGTGGAAGCTAAACTGCCTGCAGAACTAGTCTAGTGTCCCTAGTATAAACCGGCAATTGTGAGGTTACGACCAAACTCCGACCACGATGCAACTGCCCCGTGATCGCATTCTGTTCTATAGCCAATCAGCCTCCCTCGCCCCTTGCACGCCTTATTCGATCAGTAATCTTTAAACCTTACTACGTTACTAGAAGTATACGATGATTAATCGTAAAATAGATTTCGCCCCGCAAACCGATGCACTCTATAAATGCCACTCGCCTCTGTGACTCTTCAAGGCGAAGGGCGTAAATGACCAATGGAGTATCACACTGATGAGGTTATTGCTATTCGACTCACTCTAGTCTAGTTGAGGGTCAATTATTAAGTTCTATTTATAATGCCTTGTACATAGGTCAAATGTTCTCCCTAAAGCCAACCGCGTTTAAATGGCGATTAATAATAAAAGGTGGTATTTCTGGAATCGTATAAATCGAGCCGTGTTCTGCAGTACTTATGGAGCATACACCCACGGCTATATTATGACATCACCTTTATTTCTTAAGACATCTGCAGTGCTAAGTTCAAGGCCAAAGGCAAAGTGGAACGCGAAGGGATAGCAGTCGAATCATCTACACGAAACAAACAGGAAAAAGGGGGATGATAGAAACATCGGATACGGACGATACGGCGCAGGCCCAGAGTGGCGCGACTGAGAAGCATATCAACGAAGTTCCAACAGAGTTCAACTTCAATGATGACCCGGAAAACCCGTATAATTGGCCGAAGTGGAAGAAAAACCTTCAACTAGCAGCAGCTGCAACCGTGTCATTTACCGGGTCGGTGAGCCAAGGTCTGCTCGTTAACCCATTTCGTTATCGCTAACACGAGTTGGTTTCATAATAGATCAGTTGGAACATCCATAATCAGTCCGGCACATCAACAACTGATCGATGAATTCGGGGTTTCCAGCACGGTGGCTTTTCTGCCTCTGACAACATAGTAAGCAATCTTCAAAGTGGTGTTCTATGATTAGTTTTATCGTTCTCGGAACGGTTAGGATATCGATCCTCCCTTTCAAACCTAGTTCAAAGTCATATTCGAAAGTATTCAGCGATAACTGACTCTGAGAGTCATAGCGTACTAGCACTTGGCTTAGGACCCGTCATCGGGGGACCTCTTTCCGAAGCCGCAGGTCGAAAGGCGATCTTTGTCGGAGCAGCAAGTATAGGCGGTCTCTTCGCGTTAGGAGCTGGGTTCACTACCTCTTTTGCCGGCCTTTGTATCCTGCGGTTCTTCGCTGGTTTTGCATATGGCCCTAGCTTGTCCATTGGTAGTGGGTTTGTCAGGTGAATAGGTGACACCCTAGTGTGTACCTATCAGGTTGGGTCTATATATACAGGCTATCCCTCCCAACTAGCAGTTGGAAGGGCTAGGGGCTATGTTGACCAATACATCTTATGGCTACTGGCCCCTTCTACCTACCTGCTATGTGACTGCGTAGGCTATTCCATTCACTCTGGGACAGACAACCCTGACATGATAGCCCCTCACATTGTCCTGGACCGTCTGGATAGCTCTACCAGTTGCGTAGCCGTTAGGTCTACAGCGCCAGCGTTTCTTTGATGTACGGATTCTTTCCAGAGCTGTATTCTGGACTCTGCCTTCGAGTGGTGAGGCATTTTCGACCCTTCGACCTTTCGACCTACCCCCCTAGGGTGTGGGGGTTACGCGGGATGTTAGACTTGGCGTTGGGGTAGATGACGTACTAGCCTTGACGACCTGCCTAGTTGGTCCTAGTGGCTCACTAGCATGATGGCTCAAGGGCTTGAGGGCCTGTCGCAGTGTAGGGCTCCGCAGAGTCGGGTAGTGCCTGCTGGAAGGTGCCTGGGACTTGGCATCATGATAGCTATGGCTCAAGGGCTTGAGGACCTGTCGCGGTGTAGGGCTCCGCAGAGTCGGGTAGTGCCTGCTGGAAGGTGCCTGGGACTTGGTGGCAAGATGGCTACTAGTGCCCGACGATAGCGGCGAGGCTAGGCTAGTACGGAAGATACTCGACGGCGAGGCTGTTGTGTGGTGGTATGTGGATATGTTGTATGGTGGTGAGGTTGTTATATGGTGGTGAGGCTACAGCGTTGTGGCTGCGAGGACGCAGCCATGGCGAAGGGGGGTATGGTATGGTGGAAAAAGGGGTATAGATGTGTACACCTAGCCCAACAACCAACCAACTATAACAACAACCAACCAACAACCAACCAAAACAAAAACACCCAAAAAAAAATCCCTTTTTTGGAGGTGTTTTTGTGGCTGAAGTGGCTGAAGTGGCTGTTAGAGGGCACGTGCGAGGCACTGGCGACCCTAGGGCTAGGGCTTTAGCCATGAGGGTTGAGGTATATCAAGGGATTTCTGGTCTGAAGACTGCGTGGCTACTTCTACCTACCTGTATATCCGCAGAGAGTCGACGGCGAAGTTGGCGATAGCTTCACTTGGAGGGGAGGGCCCTTAGTGCCTTGAGGACAAGGCACCTGGAGAAGGGGTACCCTGTCAGGTGAATAGGTGACACCCTAGTGTGTACCTATCAGGTTGGGTCTATATATACAGGCTATCCCTCCCAACTAGCAGTTGGAAGGGCTAGGGGCTATGTTGACCAATACATCTTATGGCTACTGGCCCCTTCTACCTACCTGCTATGTGACTGCGTAGGCTATTCCATTCACTCTGGGACAGACAACCCTGACAGGGTTTTTGGCCGAGACGTAGTATGTATTGCCAGCTCTTTTATTTCACCTTTAGCGAAACTGCACATGCTCGTATATTCCCTAGGGAAATCGGTTATCAGTCAAATATCTTGCACAACAGATATTCTAACTTCCCGCTTGATATAGCACACCGGCTGAAAGAGGTCTTCCCTCTCTTCTATGGATCCTCAGTCCATTCCTAGGCCCTGGCCTTGGGTAAGTGTGCCGTAGAAACTCCCAATCTCGCGGTCTTAAAAAAAGCTAACAAGACCTACTCGCAGCCCCGTGCTTGGTGTTTTCCTCGTTGACCGGATGGGTTGGCGATGGACCCAATTTACACTTGTCTTTTTCTCCGTTTTCAGTTTGATATGGGCATTAATTGGAAACGAATCCTACCATCCCATTATTCAACGTCGTCGGATGAAACAGCTTGGACTAACTCCACCAGAGAGTCCCCCCGTAGCTGAGACATTACGGCAGTTCTTAACTACGGGGCTTCTTCGACCACTTCATATGATGGTAACGGAGCCGATCGTAGCTTTCCTTTGCTTATACGTGGCATTCATATTCGGCGTTCTCTTCAATTTCTTCGGCTCCTTTTTCTACATCTTCGAACATGTCTATGGCTTCACCTTGGTACAGTCTGGGCTCGTGTTCCTGGCCGTCGCATTCGGATGTGTTGTTGGGGCCTTTAATATCTGGGTGTGCGGCCGGCTATTCTACCAGCCTCAGGTCCGCCGGTTCCCGCCTCACCAAGTACCTCCTGAATACCGATTGCTTCCAGCAATGATCGGCAGTGTCGTGCTTCCCATCAGCATCTTCATATTCGCATGGGCTACTCGTCCGAGTATCTCTCCAGCAGTGTCCATCTTTGCGATAGTGATCTTCGGAGCGGGCAATATTAATCTATTCGTCAGTGCGCTTCAGTACACGGGCGACGTGTATCATCGGACCAATGTCGCCAGTGCTGCCAGTGCTAACAGCCTCGCCCGGTACGGACTAGCCGCCGTGTTTCCCCTTTTTTCTCTGCAGCGTGAGCCCTCGACTCCTTCTAGTGTGACTATCAAGCTTTGCTAATACGCGTGTACAGTTTATCAGAATCTTGGCGTAGCATGGGCTTCTAGTCTTTATGGTTTCGTTTCCATTGCACTCTTGCCGCTGCCATGGCTGCTGTTTAAATTCGGGAAAACAATTAGAAACAAGTCGAAATACCAGACTGCAACTTACTAGCATAGACGCCTATTCATATAATTCTATGTGCAACTAATCAGGAGTTGGTATAGAAGCCTGTCATTTCCTACTAAGGGGACGATGTCGTTAGTACGATACTATTATAGAATGATATTTTAGACGCTGCATTTATCTAGTAAATCCAATATTGATGATATTTCTGTTCCCATCCTCCCCTGGCTTCAAAGTGGGTTTAAAACATTCACGTAGTCATGTTAAAGGGTTTTCTTTGCGTACCTTGGTAAACTCTGTAATGTCGCGATACACCCCGTTCATTACTTCAGTAGGAAAAGGTCTCGTTACCGGGATTGCTTCCTTGCTTTAATATAATGCCTATCTCTATCTCTACCGGCTCGTAATCATCAACTTACAAGACCTCATCTCGGCAGAGTCTCTTGTTGACGGTATGGCCTTGGCTTGGCATTGCCCAACATTGTCAGAGGTGATGTCTGGGATTGCTTCATTGATCCAGCCTTGTCCTGTGTGACTAATGTAAGTTATCGCGCCGTTGGCTTGGATGCGCAGCTAGCCTAAAGGCTCCATCTGTTGGCTTTAGATAGTTAACAATTATTAAATATAAAAAAGGAGGAAATAAGGAGGGGGGTGGGGGCGTACAACACCAGGGATTCGCTTGTCGTTACTGATCTAACTACTAATCTGGCGGTTACAAGAATTGGATGTGGCGGCTGGGGGTGATTTGAACTGATGTAATTGAAGTTGAAAGTTGCTGTCTTGCACTCCGGAAGTATATGTGAAGAAGACAGAACTTTGCTACATTGAAACAGATTTAAATTATCATCACATTGGAGATTGGAGGGTATTTATGAACTCTTGTTTAGATTTCTAACTTCCTAGCATTTTCGTCTTCGGTGACTTCCGTACATCTCCGTTCCATGGTAGTATGAGTAATGTCGTAGTTCGTCTTATCATACTAGAAGAAGCGCAAGTTATGCACACATAACATCCACAAGACGATATTTGTATCATTCTGGCATCGACAATAGCCCCAAATATCACCATCCAGCGGCATACTCCCAGGCAAGGCAAACCACCATCATGGACTCTATTCCACTTCCACCTTGACAAACTCCCATCGCGCCGCGTCATCGGCAGTCGAAGCCTCGACCAACTTCGGCGACAATGAAATAAGGTTGCTAACGGCTATGGCCGTTAGCGCACTCCAATTCTTCACGCACAAATTATACCCGCCTAATTCCCTCGGACGGAGAACAAACGACTCCCAAGCCTTCAGCTTCGTGGCCTGAGCGTAGAACCCTCCCCTATTATCGCGCCCCAGAAACCTGCCCGAAACAACCTCGCGAAACCCAATCCAGCCGTCCGGAAGCTCCTCGCAGGTCCATTGCCATCCTCCCCGAGTGCCTGAGGGAAATTCGAGAGTGAGACGTCCTTCTAGTAGCGTAATTGCCTTCTCTGAGTCTATGTCGCGGATCATGTATATCCAACCGGGCTCAGGAACTTCACACATGCCGTTGATGGTGAATGACTTGTAGCTTGGCGAGGCACAACGTTCATGCATATTACTGTCCGGTCTGGTTGTGTGGGTAGGGGTGTCGGCTGAGCCCCCGTCTGAGGAAGAGATGCTGTGAGTCGGTTCGTTGGGATCTCCAATGTCAGGCATAGCTCCCAAGGGAGGAAAGTCGTTCGGGTCGTAGCGGTAAGCAGGATAATTGACTCTGCGACCACGACTATACATGCCGAACAAAAGGGCGAGCGGAATCTTGTTTTTATGAGTGTATGATTTAGATTTTCATATGAGGGAGGTTGCAAGGTTGGCTATGAGCAAAGCCAAACGGAAGCCCTAGATTACGTCTACTACCCCTCTTCTTTGTAGCTGTGCGACATGCACGTGCATAGAGGTCTCAGCTTGCGACCAACAGGATCTTCTAGCAGTATCAGATAGTGGTACGTACTTTTTTGTTATATATATTTTATCAACGAATACAAAACAACATAAGGTTAACTATCGCGGCACCTAACGTCCACTACTCCGAAAATCTTCCGCGACATCAATGTCCACACCGTTTCTTGACATTTTTCTCAATTTTCTTTTTCGGCCTTTGTCTAGGCAATGAAGCCAAGTCTCTCATGAATTTGATATCACCCCACTGGCAAAATATTACGAGATTAGCAATGCTTCTGGTGAAGTAAACAACATTTGCTTTTCACCACCTGACACAAGCTCTAGCTTGATCTTAAAACTCTGTCCCTAGCAAACTTGGTCTGGTAAGGTTAAGCGTCATAGATGACTGAGACTAAATGTTACTATGTCTGAAAAGTTTTATCAAAATGAATTTATTTGTATGCTACACCCAGCATACTTACCCCAAGTGTCTAGGGAAAGGTCCAGAACTAATGCGGCGTGATTGCACGCATATGCCCTCAATCCCTCTACAATGCTCTCCGCAAGATCAAGGTATGCATAAAAGAGAATTGAAAGCTTCAAAGATCGTGGTGCTTCTTACACAGCATTATTCGACGCAAGAGCTATAGCTACGAAATCTTTGCTGCATTCTCCCAAGAAACTCGAGTAATTTGCTCTTCCTCTGTGCTAATTTAATAATCAGTTTCTTTCGAGGGCTTGCGAAGTGATATTGTAACATATTCGAAAATCTAATACCAAAAGTTCGCAACACTATGTAGCCTCCAAACTAGTAAGCAAATGTAGCGATATCAAGAATAAAAGACACCCTATCTCAATCTCTTCGTGTTCAGACACCGGGTAAGATCTCCTTTGCATGAAAGCTCGTCGAACCTGAGAGCGTCAACTAAAATTAAACTCACGATGTAAAGTATAATGATGTCTGCTTAGAGCTACTACCGTGTTTCGTCATAGCATATAATAATGAAAAGAACCCCCCCCCCCCCCCGCCCCCCTCAAACAAAAGGAGCAGGTTCAGACTACGGAAACATAATTATAAGAGACATAAGACTAATATAACTCAGTCTCTACATCTATATTACTCTAAACACTGACAAAAAAACCATGACTCTGATTGGTCGTGCATTAGACCATTGGAACGACGGAGGCACCTAGTCCGCGCCTAAAGCGGTAATGCGAGCATAGTCTAACAACCTCTTCAACCCCATCGTAACCCGAAGGCTAGTTACGTTTTTTTGGAGTAACCTAATAAAATCATAAAATAGCGGCCTCTGCTATAAAAAACCTCGAGAGAAAAAAGTAACACCTCGAGTGCTAGAGACTTAATGTTCAGGTCCTTCTTCGCTCGTTCTTTGTAATATTATAAGATCTACACAGAAAACCCGCCGATTTCGCACATGCGCCCCGCTCGAATAAGCATAATAATAATAATATCGGCTTGGGTGTTAAGGTGGCACTTACTTACCTATCGCTAGAAGGGCGGACTGCTATCTCGAGACGGAGGGGGAAAAAATAAAACAGATAAAAGCTACCTACCTAGAGATACATGTTCTGTTCTGTCCGTCTTCCAGTTCTCACTCTCTACTTGTTGATCGCCAATGGCTCCGCAAACACCAGAGAGCAGCGGGGTGACACCCCCGTTCCCTCTCAAACAACTTACCATTCTCGGTATGTGTCTTCATTTTTTGTTTCAAATTCCCCTTTCCGGGACTATGCTTGCTGCTCTCCCCTCATGTATTGCCCAATTGAGGCCCTGTCTTTCCTGAGGAGGGGGGGTGCATCCGACGAACGTGACTGACCGCTTTCGAACGCAGCAATATGTCGCTTCTCAGAGCCCATCGCCTTCAACTCCATCCTGGCGTATACGTACGTCATGGTGCAGGACCTGAACGGCGGCGAGGACAAGGACACGGCGTTCTACGCCGGGCTCCTCGTCTCCGCGTATGCCGTGGCCGAAGCGTTGACCGCCATTGGCTGGGGCGCACTATCTGATCGGTACGGCAGGAAGCCTGTGGTATTGTTTGGGCTTTGCGGCGTCGCTATATCGAGCTTGATCTTTGGTCTTGCGAAGAACTATTGGGTTGCGCTTCTTGCGAGATTCATTGGCGGTGCATTGAACGGAAATGTTGCTGTAAGTTTGATGAAGTATCTTGGATTTTGTTTCATGTGGCTGTGAGACGAGTATCTTGGGATGAGCCGATGGAAATGGATGTCAAATATAGAGGCAAATGAGTTTTATTATATTCGGCCGGTCGACAGAACTCGTCAAGTGAGCATGAGCTGACAGCAATAAACAGGTGATGCAGACCATGGTCGCCGAAATGGTCAAGGTGCCCGAGCACGAGCGTAAGCCGCCTTCTTCAAACCCCCTTTTCACATCTCCTGGCTAACACTCCACGTTTGAAATAGCGGCCGCATATGCCTCACAGCCATTCGTCTGGACACTAGGCGGTATCTTCGGCTCAGCAATGGGAGGATTCCTAGCGCAGCCAGCCACATTCTACCCCTCGCTATTCCCAGCCGACGGCCTCTTCGGGCGGTATCCGTACCTCCTGCCAAACCTAGTGTCAGTCGTCATCATCGCGCTCGCGATCGCGCAGGGGGTGCTATTCCTCGAAGAGACGAACCCGCGGGCCAAGCTCTTCAAAGGCACCGCAAAAGAAGCTCCGGAAGGCGACGAGGCCGTTGTCTTCGACAACGACGACGGCAGAGTCGACGAGCGCACGCCGTTGATACGGCGGGTCCAGCACCCTAGGATATCAGCCGTGAGCGAGCGTCCGGCGATTCTCGAAGAAAGCCTCCCCGTGCCCGTGGAGCAGAGCTTTGATCTCCGGCGCACGTCCTTCGGGACCGTCCACTCGATCCAGTTCACCCCCGAGGCCCAGGCCGACTCCAACAACCCCAACTCCAACTCCAACTCCAATTTCAATTCCGTTTCCCCACGGGCCAAGACGGAGGAGGAGTACTCGGGCCCCACGTTCAACTTCACCATTATCATGCTAACGATGGCCCTGGTGCTGGTATCATACCACCAGATGGCCTTCGCAACACTACTGCCGACTCACCTCCTCGACCGGCCCGCTGCGCCCCGCGGACGGCTCGACTTAGTCGGCGGGCTGGGGTACACGGTGCACGACGTGGGCATCTACCTAGCCGTGAACGGGGTCCTGGGCCTCTTTATCCAAGGGGTGATATTCCCCATCTTCGTGGACCGGGTCGGGGTATGGCATTCCTTCATCTGGAACGTCGTCCTCTACCCCGCGAGCTACGTCGTCATGCCCTTCCTAGGCGCCCTGCCCGCGTACCTGCAGTCCCCCGGCATCTACCTCGCCATGGTCCTGCAGAGCTTCTTCGGTATCATCGTGATACCTACGGCGCTCATCCTCCTGAAGAACGCAACGCCCAGCTCGACGATCCTGGGCCGCGTTAACGGCCTCGCCATGTCCGGGTGTTGTTTCGCGAGGACCGTATCCCCGCCCCTCGTCGGCATTATATATGCCGCCGGCGGCTCTGCTGCTGCCTGGTTTAGCTGCGCTGGCGTCGCTGTCTTGGGGATAGTGCAGCTTTTTTGGGTCCCTAGGGAGCATGTTCATGATGTCGTCGTGGACTCCGCCCTTCTTAAGATAACGCATTCAGAGGATAGAAATAGGAGGGACGAGCATGGTAGCGGGGAGTAGAGTTCATGAGATTTGACGACTGTTTGTTGATTTGAGCGGGTATTTCAACGCAATGAGAATCGGGGTAATGAAACACCACATATTATATCGCTTCTATTGAGAAGTATGTTTATAAGACGGTACTATGATTCATGAGATCCATGAGTGCTGGAGATGTTGGCTACAGGATTGGATAGGTATGGCGCATAGGTGTAATAATGGGAAATAAAACATGCCAGGCATTGACCACCAGCAGGTCGGGTATATTAAACTATCGTTTCTTTGCCTCTGCCTTTTGTCTTATAGATGCGACGAGACTGCTAATATCATCGTTGCTAGCTTTTATTTTCTGCTTCTTAGGCTTGCCGCTGGTTTCAGGTGGTGCCTCATAATCGTCTAACTTATTCTTTCTCTTCTTGCGACCTTCTTCTAGTAGTTTCTTCATTCCAGGAGTCGCCTTGAATTTAGGATTTGATGGATCAATAGCAAACTCGTGGCTCTCAAACACGGCCTTGAATCGATCGTCATTGACATCCATATCAAAGCCTTCCTGCAGACCACCGTGATCCTCGACTTTATTCTTCCCCTTCTTCTTGTCCTTCTTCGATTTCTTCTTCTCGGCCCGCGTTATTTCATCCATATTGAAATGGTCAAGATGTTCGGCCTGGTCTCTAGAATCATCCGCCATGATCTTCTCCAACTGCGCCTTTTGAGCAGCATTTTCAGCAGCCGCGGCTTCCTTTTCTTCTCGTCTTCGCCGCCGCTCCTCTTTCCTCTCAGATGATTTCGAAACCTTTACAGGCTCGTCAGTTGTGAAGAAAGGATCGTCGAAGCCAAGATCTTCTTCTGGCTCTGCGGGCTCATCTAGATCTTCTGTTTTACCGTCGTTTCGCTTAGCGAGAGCCTTCTCCTTCCTACGAGCCTTTCGCTCGCGCTCCTTGCGGATATATTTTTCAACCGTAGTCTCCTCCACCTCAGGCTCATTTTGCTTCTTATCGTCGCCCATCAAGGCCGGGGTGAATGTGACTTGCATGTCCCCCACCGGACCGATGTTAATCGACGATTTGGTCATTGGTTCAGAGCCGAGACCAAGGGCCTCTCGTAACTTTCTTGCCTTTAGTTCTTTCTTGCTCAATTTAGGCTCATCTTCAACAGCTGCAGGTGCTGGTTCGATGACTTCTTCTTCGACGTCATCGTCACCTTCGCTATCGCTCGCAAGGTAAGCGCGAAAATCGTTCTCTTCTAGTTCAGCTCTACTACCGGTAAACGCTTTTTTTATCTTTTCTCGCCGCGCAGCTTCATCGGGCGCTACGTCCCAGGTTAGCTTGACGCGCGAATGCTGTAGGGCGTCTGTGATGAATTCAGTGGGTTGGTAATTGGATACAGCGGAGTCGCATTCCTCTCGCGGCTGATCATCAAATGTGACATCGTCCGGGACAAAGCGCAAATCTACAAAGTTTGACGACGTGAGGTATTCCGTGCCGTCACACGCATTGTACAGTTTCTCGGCGGTTGAGAGGTCGGAGCAGATGACGATGGCGTAGTAATACCGCAAGCGATCAAGCTGATAAGCTCTTAGGGCATCATTGTCGAAGTCTTGGTCATCCCCTTCTTGTAGCATGTCCCTTTTTATTTTTTCATCTTCATCCTCGCTGCTGTCATCTGAACCGGGGTTTAATTCATCCTCATCTTCGACGGCTTTTTTGAAGATCTCTTTCGGGGGGCCTTCGACTTCTTCTCGCTTCATGCGCTCTTTGCCAAACTCGGATGGATATATTGAGACTTTTTCGATACGGCCACCCTGTGGCACAAAAGAGGAAAAGAGTGCCATGAGGTCAACGGCTTTGATATTGTCCCAGTCCAAATTCACAACAGCGATTCGTTTGGTGATTTCGCCAGCTTCGACATCGGCCTGCTCGTCACGTAACCGCTGCATACTAGTCGACTGTGATGATACACCAGCTCCACCTTCAGCTTCAGCTTCCTTGTCATCCTGGCCATCTTCGTCGTCCTCAGAATCTGAGTCGCTCTCCGAGGAGGAGAAGCCGCCACCTCGAGCTGGATCATAAGCAGCGTTGGCTTTTTCGAGCTCTCGCTTGACTACTTCATCGTCGTCGACCTCGGGTTCGTAAATGTCCCGTAATGCCTTCTTCTTACTGTCGGATTTCAATTTTCGGCCGTATCGATCGAGCTTGGCAGTGGCTGCGAAATCCTCATCCTCGAAGACACGCTGGAATCGCTTATCGATCTTGGTCTTAACACGGCCTTTGGACGGGAGACGGAAGCGAGGGTTGGTCTCGAAGCTAGCAAAGCGGGAGTCCTTTCTTACGGCGGGCGACGTGCCGGTCTTTTTTTTCTCACTTTTAGGCATTCTGACGACAAGTTCCTCCGAGGCGCAAACAGGGCGCACCTAGGGCATGTGAGCGGAAGTGAAAGATAATGAAGTAGATAGTACTTGGACACAACGTCGAAGATGGAGCGACAAGATCTCAGTCAATTGAAAATTTAAGTGGGTCTACCGTTTCTGCCACCCAGAAGCGTGAAAAGTGCCCGATGCCACTTTGACCGCCTACCACTTTTGCATACCTTAGGTAGGTAGCTGAAGCAAGGAGTAATGTGGGGAAGCCGACCTCCCTAGCCCTATAAATGTCAAGCCGCGGCCATGAGCCAATTGAATCAGAGAAAACATTTAAAAACTGGGGTTGTGCAGGGGGAACATCCAATCATTTCTAGGCTTTGTACTTGGTAGCTGAGTTGGGCGCTCAAAGGGATACATTAGTATAGGTAGTCTAGAAAGCCTTTCACTATTAACATAGTATTCAAGTCGTAGTACCTTCAACATGAAAAGAAAATCGCAATAATTTCGGGCTAGTAACAGTATGTCGAAATTTATATTCGTACCTAAGCTTACGTACGCCCAACCCCCCTAGGCCTACTAGGTACCTACCTACTTACTAGGTAGGTATCCTCTAAAGTCATCGTCGTGAGGTACCTCCAACGTGAGCCTTTACCCGGAGGGGCCTCAGCTGGGTAGTGCCCGAGCCGATCAAACAGATCCAAGAGGCCAATAAGGCTGCGTAAACGGCAACCCTACATGAAATGCCCCTCCAGGACCCTTCCAGGGGGCTTGTCTGTCCTACACACTGTTACCTACTGTGCCCCTCGTGACGCAAGTTGTCGTTGTGTGAACGAACGTGGGGTGACAAGAGCCTGCTTTTCTAGACCTGCTTACTTCAATCATTTTTATGCTCATTACACTGTAACTCTGGATTTAGCATCTGCCGTCCATTTGCTAGATTTTTTTTCTTTAACTAGCCTCTTTTCCTTAAAGTCGACAACCGTCTAGCTGTGTAGTCAGTTAGTTGCAGGTGGTTGATCCCTTCGCCCCGCCATCGGTACCTCGTAAACAGCCGAGCCAGCTGCTTGAGAATCAAAATGGACCGATTTCTGCGCAAGGCAGAGCATGTGGTGAAGGATCATATTGTCAAGGATATCAAGGATGTCTTAGGTGTCGACGATGAAGAAAACCAGCCCCAGGAGCAAGCCCATGAGAGTAGTATTGGTGGAGTCGCCATTCAGCCCGTCAATACCTCCCACCGATTCCAATCCTTTGCACCTCAGACCTCCGGTCATGCGAAGTGGTGTAAGTAACCATGCACTATACCTTTCGCCGTGTCCATATCCTGGCTTTGATGGCGGCATGCAGATATACTTCCAGCTACGCCAGGATCTCAGAAATCGCATTTTTAGAGCTTTCCCGCTCTCGAAACGGTCACACATAATATTCAATCATGACTAACCTCGAATGTTATAGATGTTGACGGCGCTTCCTACTTCTGGGCTGTTTCTATGGCTCTTGAAGGTAAGATCAACGGCCTACTTTTAGCTTAAAGAATAGCTACTTAAGCTTTTATCGATTAATAGAGGCACGGGAGAGCATCTACATTCTCGACTGGTGGTTAAGCCCAGAGCTGTACCTCCGACGACCGCCCTCTCAAAATGAGAGATACCGCCTTGACAATATGCTGCGAGACGCCGCCGAGAGGGGCGTGGAAGTGAATATTATCGTCTACAAAGAGGTTACTCAGGCACTAACTCGTAAGGATGCGCTTCGTGAGATTAGGAAACCCGCGCTAACATGGCATCTTTCGCAGTGGACTCGGCTGTATGAGATACTATGAAGTGTTGAGGTTATCAGAGCGACTAATCGGATCATTAGCACACGAAGCATGCTTTGGAGGCCCTTCATCCAAACATCAAAGTCTTCCGGCATCCCGATCATCTACCTACTAGTCGATCCCGGCTCGAGCAGGCTTTCTCGGGCTTATCATTGGACAGCTTGAAGATGAATGCCTTCGGGCTATCTAAAATACCGGGCGATGCATTGAAGGAACTGTATGGCTCATTTGGTGACACAGTCCTATATTGGGCTCATCATGAGAAACTCTGTGTTGTTGATCGCCACACCGTGTTCATGGGTGGCCTAGACATGTGTACGCTTGCCCAAGAATGTCCTCCTTCATCAGTTACTGGTCGACTAATATGTGCATAGGCTTCGGGAGATACGACACAAATAGTGAGTCGTTGAAAGTCTCAATATTAAGCTGAAGAAATTGCTTACAAACCAATGCACAGGTCACCCTATCGCAGACGCCCATCCTGGCAACCTAGACGCCATTATCTTTCCTGGTCAAGACTTTAACAATGCTCGAGTGTTTGATTTCGAAGGCGTCGAGAATTGGGATCACAACCAACGTATGTTACGTGCACATAAGTGATACCACGAATACTAATACCACGGTGTAGTGGATAGGACCAAGAGTTCGAGAATGGGCTGGTCTGATATCGCTCTTTCCTTGAGTGGGCCAATTGTTCACAGCCTTATAGATCACTTTACTGACCGTTGGTGCGTCCCCACCGCCTCTCAATGGCTCTGGTAGAAGTATTTACTTGTTATAGGAACTTCATATTTGATGAAAAGTATGGGGAGAAGGACCCAGGCAAGTATCAAAGATTTGAACAGTCAACCGGCGGGGAAGGTCATCATTTCTCGCATCCTCACCTGGGTGGGTTTGAAGACCAGTTCAACCGAGGGGTTCGGCACTTCATGGGGGAACCGGGGCATCACCGGAGAGAACATGAAGGCGAGGGCCGTGAGCATGAGCAGGAATATGGCGGGACCAATATTCAGCTCTGCCGTAGGTGAGTAAGGAATTATCCTGGGCTCGGCTAAGACCTCGCTAACTTCTCATCATAAAGTGCTTGTGACTGGTCCTCTGGACACCCGACGGAGCACTCTATTGCTAATGCCTACATCCATGCCATCGAGAGTGCCCAGCACTACGTATACATCGAAAACCAAGTGAGTAGCATGGCAAACTGACACTATTTACTCGTACCTAACATTTCTAGTTCTTCATCACGGCAACAGGGGACAAGCAATATCCTGTTGAGAACAAAATCGGTGCTAGTATCGTGTCACGTATTGTGCGCGCTCACTCGAATGGCGAAAACTTCCGTGTTATAGTTCTCATGCCTGCAGTCCCAGCATTTGCTGGTGACCTAAAATCAGACGGTGCTCTCGGTACGCGAGCCATAATGGAATACCAGTACAACAGTATCAATAGAGGCGGCCATAGTATCATTGAATGCTTGCAGCAAAATGGTATTGATGACTGGCGACGCTATATCGGATTCTACAACCTCCGTAATTACGATCGCATCAACACCTCGTCAACGATGCGTCGAGCTGAACAAGAAAGCGGCGTACTCTATGATGATGCACGTCGAGAGTATGATGATTATGTGAGTGGAGGAAAGGACAGGAGATATCGCGACCAATATGACCGATATCAGTCCGTAGCCTCTGAAATCCCCGACGAGACTTGGGATACGGTCAGTTCGTGCTATATGGACGGCGGGTCAGACATCCGCACTGTCCCATGGCACGGCGACGAGGAATCCGAGATGAATGCTTTCGTTTCCGAGGAACTCTACATCCACTCCAAGGTGCTCATCGCCGACGACCGACTTGTGATCTGCGGATCGGCGAACTTGAACGACCGTTCACAGCTCGGCACCCACGACTCGGAGATCGCGGTAGTCATCGAAGACCAAGACCTCGTGGAGAGCACGATGGACGGACGTCCCTACCGCGCCTCGCGCTTCGCGACTTCGCTGCGCCGCCAGCTCTGGCGCAAGCACCTCGGCTGGCTCCCCGACCAGCGCTGGGACCACCCGACGCGCAACTGGACGCCCGTCACGCGGGACCCGCAGGAGTACGACTGGGGCTCGGACGCCGACCGCGCCGTCGAAGACCCTGTCTCGGACCACTTCTGGCGCTCCTGGGCGCGAACGGCGCGCACCAACACCGAAGTCTTCAGCAAGGTCTTCCACAACGTGCCCAACGACAACGTGCGCACGTGGGCCGACTACGACGACTTTTTCAGCAGACACTTCATCATCCCTGGTGCGGAGACCAAGGACGAAGATAAAGACAGAAGGGGCCGCGTCGAGTACGGACATGTGGTGCGTGAGGAGTTCCAGGGCGGAGTGGCCGAGGTCAAGGAGTGGCTGTCGCGGGTGCGCGGCACGCTAGTTGAGATGCCGCTCGATTTCCTCATCGATGTTAAGGATTTGGCCAAGGAAGGGTTGAGCTTGAATGCCTTCACGGACGAAATATACACCTGATTTTCTGAGTAGTTGATCTAGCTCAGCACCACTAGTACGTAAGACAGAGCAGGATAAGAGAGGATAGGATAAAATAGAATATAATAAGGCAAGCTAGTTCTTGAATCTATTTGCCTATGTAGGTCAGTTATCCCCGTTGGAATCTAGATTTAAACCCCAATCTTTCCATCCACCACTATTTATAGCCTGATCCGGTATTGATGTCCTACGTGCCTCAAGCGCCTTAAAGGAATAAGTATTTCTAATCATATAGTAATTACGAGGGAAGTAAAATGCGATATAACGACTAGTTTTGAATCCGAGCCACTGCGAACTTGGGACACATGATATAAACAGCAATCTTCATTTCAAATATCCCATGGCTGGACAGGCTATAGGTACTTCCACCTGCCCGAGGAAAATAAAATAAAAAATAAAGTGAAGTGGTTTTGAAGACCATAAGAGAAATAAGAGGAATAAAAAGAAAAAGAATCGAGGGCTTAAGGCGAACTCGACATCCCTCGAGCGGAAAATGCCTTCTACCTACGGCCCTACCTCTAACACAGGCATTATCCCAACTAACTACTTTACCATTCAACCACACACTTCGATAGGAGGGGAGGGGAACGTCCGTTGAAGGCGTGAGCGTTTGCTATCAACTATATGCATACTTGATCTTTGAGATACGGTAGCTTCTAAGTAAACTGCTAACATAGTAGGTACACTAGGCACTTAGGTATTCTCAGCTGTGTGATGGTGATGACGGTATTTGAGCTGAAAATAAACCAGTCATCCCAGCACTTATTGGAGCGTGGTTCTAAGCCTGGCCTGACAGAGACTTACTTACCACTGGTATCCCATTACTGAATTTGATAGTACAATGACCACATGTATATAAATACTATAAAAAGAATATATTATTATCGTAACCCCGATGCCACAACTTCTATGCCACATATCATGTACACAAAAACAATAGGCGGTCTAGAGACATGAGTTCTGGCCGTTCTTGGTGTTGAGGCATAGTTGAGGCTTGCTCGACTCTGTCATTGACGGCAGCAACACTCCCTCGCTATCCTCAGATTCAGTATCGCTATATCCCAGTTCATAACCAATACCCCAGTAAATTCCATTCCACAGCCGCCAACTACTGTATCCGAGGGGGGTTGGGACATGAACGGCGTGACGTGACAAAAAGGGTAATATACAGAACTCCCGCTCCCATGCTTCGTCCGAAACCACAACTTCCATGGCGCCATTGTGATTGATTTTGGTTCCTATCCTTCAAATGGATAATGCGCTCAGTCGTTCTTACCGTTGGCGGTGTTACCAAGGAAGCCGTCTTTCAGCTCTCTTATGGGGAGGCTTTCGTCTAACCCGAAAGGCAAACGGTTTCTTCGCTGGCTACCCCTATACCAAGAAATCACACCAAAAGCGATACCGGCAATACAGCCAAGTGTGAGGTAGGGGTGCTCAATGAAGTTCATCTTAATGTCGAAGAAGACCTTCTCAATGCTCGAAATTGTGAGTTTGGGCTTAATAATGGGGGGGTTGGAAGTGACTTTTGAGAGAGTCTCAAGGATGGAGACGCGCGATGGGACAATATTATATCCGCTGATGGTCTGGTCCCAGTATCTTCGGTTCTGTGCCTCAAGGTCAGTAGACGATTTCCATTTCAAATTATTACTAACGATACTTACGTCTTCATCATTAATGATTACCCGATCGCCATCCTTAGTGTCGATGCCATAGGTAGTTCGAATCCATCTGTGCCAGAATGTGCCGTCAACCCAGGCAAAAGCGACCTCTTTGCGATCAGACCAGTCCATATTGATACGAATGTTTTTGGCTGCTCTGACGCCTCGTTGATCACCCCGATCTTCAGCTTCTTCTAAGCGCAACTGCTTAGCATCACGGAGATTTTGCCTCTCAAGTTGGAAGGCTTGAATCTGCTTGTCCATCCAGTCATTGGCAGCCTCTTTCATCTCGTGCAAGGCGCCTGTAAACGAATCTTTGTCTTCACGATTCAGTATACCAAGCACTACCGTTTTTCCGTCCATAATTTCCCGGGCATTTGACGCAGTGAGTTCTGGTACGATGGGCAGCCAGACGGACTTTATCCACGATAGGACCATGTGGGTGTCACGCATCTCCCTTGGAGTCAAAGGCGTGTAGTAGGTAGGCCGACCCTCCCGCGAGACAAGCAGTCTTGGCCAGGTGGTAATCTTGAAGCGTTCGTATAGCTCTGGATCGTTTGTCTTGACAAGCTTGGCACGGCCGATTAAGCTGAGGGGTAACCTCTCGAGAGCTTGGAAGTCTTCAGTCACAGTAGCATGGTCATAGAAGTAGACGAAGATAACCTCCTCTTTCTTTTCCAGCTCTGCGAGAGATGCTGCGTTGACGTCTTTGATTCCCTCACAAATGTCAAGAGCCTTCTCCGCGTAGTGAATAAGGTCACCAACACCTCGTAAACCATCATACTCGACCCGTTCACCACCTTTGAAGAAAAGAATTGTCGGGTAGCCCTTGACACGGACATCCTTGCAAAGTCGGCTTTCAACATCGCAATTCACTTCACCGACATTTAGCTTGCCCTTCATCTCTTTGGCCATTTGTTGCCAGTTGGGAGCCATCGCTTGGCAGTGATGGCACCAGGGAGCATAGAGCTTCACAAACCATGGCTCTTGCGTCATAGTTACGAGATTTTGGAAGCTTTCAGCAGTAAGAGGAACTGAATTCCCCTCCTTGTTCGGGGTGACACTCGGCTTGGCAGGTTTTGTCTTCTCGGCGACATCTAGTTTCTCACTGGTAGCTGTCTTGGAGGCAGTACCCTCTTCCTTTTCCTCGTCATCCTCATCAACAGACTTTGCTTCTGAGGGATCGGGCCGTTCTGTCGCTTCGGGCTCGGGTAGAAGGAGTTCCTTTGGCCGTGTTCCGGGCTTCTCCTTTTCGAGTGCTGTTTCGATCATGTCGGAAACCGTTTTCATCGGCTTCGCACCGCCTATGTACTCTACACGCTCACCATCTTTGTAGAGAACTGTGCGAGGATAAGCACCAATATCATGCTTGGTGCACAGGTCTCCGTTTGAAAGACAGTCAAGAATAGCAAATCGAATATCGTAGAACTTTTCGAAGGGAATAGTTGAGGTTGGCGAGTCGGGATCCGGTACACTTTCTGTGTAGTAAAATTCGTACATGGTCTGGTATGTGGGCTCGAATAGTTGACAATGAGGACAATAGGGACTGTTGATCGGAGAGGTCAGCACTGTGTTTGATTTGCGTACAACCGGACATGTGGCAGCTTAGCAGTGCAAGATGGAGAAATGCGACGTGCGATCGCCGTTAGATTAAAAGGGAAGAGATGCGTACTTGAAGTATTTCACTACCAAGAACTTCGAGGCCTGGACTTCTTTGTCAAAGTTGTCGCCGGTCAGTTCGAGCAGCGGAGGCACTCTCTTGCCATCAAAATATGTGTTTTCCTTTTCAGGATCATCTGTCGTGTCGGCGCCGAGGGCCTGGGAGATTCCCGACGTCACTGCGCTGAGCAACAGCGCAAGCGATGTGAGCCTCATAGCTACAGGCGTGTCGAGCGGCCGGTCTGTTGGATGGTCTGTCTCTTTATGGTTGCAAAATTTACGGCAGAGGCCGATCTAGTCTAAAAGCACATATAAGCCGTAGACGGCTGTGAGTTGTAAGAGCAACGCGATGCGGCGATGGCACACACGCAGGAAGAACGATCGAAGGGTAGAAGGACGAGGAGGCGAGTAGCGATGCGTGATGCGTGAGACGTGAGACGTGAGGGCAGATTAGGGGTTCGAGGAGGGATCGCGCGTTATGGCGGGTTGCGCATCGAGATTAAATTTCTAATACGGCGTAGCAAAAAGCGGAGATGGGTGAAAGAAATAGGACAGACACACTGCGCGAGCCTGCGAAATCAAAAAGGTAAGAAGTCAATGTAAGCGCGAAAGAAAGGAGTTATTGTGTCGTCGTCGTCGGCAATACCTGTCGTTGTAACTCGTATTCTCAAAGGGGGAGGGAGTAAGTCGAGTCCAGCCTAGATAGAAGATTGGGGCGAGGATACAAGGTCAGGACCTGATTTGGTGAAACAAGGATTTACCTTTTCTACACTAGCACTGCCTACTTGCCCCGCCTTAGGGCGCCAGGCCCGCGTACGAAAGTCCTGTCAGGGAGTGTGGTAGGCTGTAACAGGTAGTAGACTCAACAGACAGACACAAGGGTTAGCGCCTAGTTAGGTGGCTATCAAGAAACAGCGTGGTACGCTGCAAAATGTGGTAGTAGGTTAACAGACTTACAGCATAAAAATTTAATCTAAAATATTTTTTATTAAAAATAATTAATTTTAAAAAATAAAAATAAAAATAATTTTAAATTAAAAAATTATATTATTATTTTATTTTTATTTTAATAAATAAAAATATAAATTTAAATAAATTATTTTATAATTTTTTTATTATTAAAAATAAAATATTTTTATTTTTAAAATAATAGTGCTTAAGCATTTTCTATATAAACAGACAAGTACAAGAGTAAAAAAATAAAACATGATAATATTTCTTTAATACCCCCTTAGAGACGATTTTCTTACAGGGGGGTGGCGCCCTAAAGGTAGGTAATGTACTGGACCTGGAAGGGAGTTAGGTGGCAGCAACTGTTGGATTATAGGTTTTTGGGTGCGATACTGTTGTATTCGCTGTATTCAGTGATCTGCTCAACTGTTGTTAAAGTGATCGTTTCCAGCCTTGAATTCTAACTGTGTAGCGTACATTTATACCTCATACAAAATAGGTATAAAACTGGTGTATCCACCACACTAGCCGTTATAGGCTGTAATATGCGCTTATTACGCAGATACTCCATAAGCTCCCTTTTGTAGCCTAGCCTGAAATCACCAAATCCAACACAGCCCTTTAGGTAAGGCCAATCCCATTGGCCTTGCCTACACCTATTGCGTACACTTCCAGCCCTTGAGCGAGCGTATGGCTGTCTGTTGAGGCGCTCTCTCCGATGACTGCAATCCGTCCCTATCTTCACATTGCAGCCTGCTTAGCGCGTTGGTTGGGTATCTCTGGTAGGCTCGTTGATGAGCGATGGGTAGGTAATTGGTATGAGAATTCGAGCGGTTGAACTGCCTGTAGCGTACTCGTATCCTTTACTGCGCAGAGCTGCCTTCTATAAGGCGCTCGCTAGTATGTAGCAGGCTTGTTTCGTATCCTTCACTGCGCAGAGCCTTCAAGGGATTTAGCAGCCATGATAGGGTACGCAATAGTATATGATCTTGCTGCCTTCTATGAGGCGCTCGCTTTTGCGATGGGCTCATTTTGAGCATCTAGTAGTTAGTAGGCTCTTTTTCGAGCGTTTGATCTTGCCGTCGCCTTGTGGCGTGCTCGCGGCCCCAGCCCTTTAGCTGTAAGGCACTCGCGGCAGTATATAGCAGGCTCATTTTTGAGCGATAGGCAGAGCCGTTACGGTATTTAGCAGCCGAATCGGATGTCTCTTCACTGTACTGACCGTCAGGGTATTTAGCAGCCCTGATCCTGTCAACAGTGGGTGACATGCTCTCTCATGGACTCTTCTCTCTGATATACGGGATTTAGCCGTCAGAGGGTCTCTATAAGCTATCGAGCTATCGAGCGGCCTGTGGCTCGCTCGGTCCTTCACTGCGCAGAGCTTTCATGGTATTTAGCAGCTATGATAGGATATGCAGTGGCATATGATCTCGCTATCGTCTGGTGACGTGCTCGCGGCCCCAGCCCTTTAGCTGTAGGGCACTCGCGGCAGCGATAGGCAGAGCCGTTACAGTATTTAGCAGCCGTAATCGGATGTCTCTTCACTGTACTAACCGTCAGGGTATTTAGCAGCCCTGATCCTGCCAGCAGTGGGTGACAAGCTCTCTTTTTCTCTCATGGACTCCTCTCGCAGTCGTCACCGCGGGTCTCTATGAGGATAGAGCTATCGAGTGGCCTGTGGCACGCTCGGTCCTTCACTTGGCAGAGCCTTCATGGTATTTAGCAGCCATGATAGGATACCTAGTGGTATGTATGTGATCTCGCCAGCCCTTGAGAGGTGCTCGAGTCCTTCACTTGAGTAGAGCCTTCATGGTATTTAGCAGCCATGATAGGATACCTAGTGGTATATATCTATGATCTCGTCAGCCCTTAAGAGGTGCTCGCGTCTTCTACTGCGCAGAGCTTTCATGGTATTTAGCAGCCATGATAAGGTATGCAGTAGTGTATATGATCTTGCCGTCGCCTGGTGACGTGCTCGCGGCCCCAGCCTTTTAGCTGTAGGGCACTCGCGGCAGCCCCTTGAGGCTCTCGCGGCAACAGCCTTTTAGCTGTAGGCTCTGCTTCTCTTGGTAGGCCTGTCGTTGGTATTCGCCCTGGGGCGCTTGGTATTCTCGCGTGACGGGCTCTCCGGCTCGTCGCTAAAGCTATCGCTATTGCTATTGCTCTCGTCATCAGGACTGTCAGGCTCGTTAGCGTTTGGCATGCCAGGGGTTTAATAGGAGTTTAGTTGAGTCATTTTTGGTATCGAGCCGGTCAGGTAGGTATCGAGCTTTTCAGCGTAGTTGGGGAGGCTCTAAATCGATAGAATATAGGGAGGTGAGACTCTTAATTGTTGGATTATAGGTTTTTGGGTGCGATACTGTTGTATTCGCTGTATACGCTGTATTCGCTGTATTCAGTGATCTGCTCAACTGTTGTTAAAGTGATCGTTTCCAGCCTTGAATTCTGACTGTGTAGCGTACATTTATACCTCATACAAAATAGGTATAAAACTGGTGTATCCACCACACTAGCCGTTATAGGCTGTAATATGCGCTCATTACGCAGATACTCCATAAGCTCCCTTTTGTAGCCTAGCCTGAAATCACCAAATCCAACAGCAACAGGCTGTACTAACAGTTTGCAGGGGGCAAAACATGGGCCTGGACAGGTAGGCGGGCTGTGGACCTAGAAAAAGATTGGAAGTAAGCTAGCCTGATAAGGAAAAGAATGGATTGGTGGGAATACATTACCTAACTTGTGGCTTGGCACTAGCTGCTTCCATTATGCTGCTCTCCGGCAATGGTATCAATAGCACTTTCTAGGTAGGCGTTGAGAGCAGCACCTCCTAGGCAGGTGCGCAGGAAGAGAATAGGTATTCCTGTTTAACATGGCTTTAATAGACCGCAAAGGCGGTCCATGAGATCCCGCACTGCCTAACAAGTACCCACCTAGGTAAGGTACCTAGGTAAACCTGCAAGATGTTTGTACGCGGTACTGCATTCCAATTACCAACAAGTGTGTATGCACTGCTTATTGGAAGTGGTATTATTTAATAGCCTATTTGAATTACTTAAGTGTCTGCCTACCTACCTATTTCCCGCACTTTTTCTCAAGAGTACAAGCTTTGCTAACAATAGGTACCTAGGCAGTCAACTAGGCGGCTAATCTCAGAAAATGGCCGAACCCTCAACGAAACGCCAACGCCCCAGTAGCGATGACGATGACGGGAGCCATGTTGGAGACACTAGGCGCGTAACTCCTTCTTCCTTTTCTCATCCCATCAGCCCGCCGAGAAAGAAAACCAAGAGTGAAAGGAGACGCATCGCGTCTCCATTTCGGCTCACATGGATCAGAGACCTCTCTGATGCCGACAACGCTGGTGCAGTATCACTGAGGGACCTAGTCGGCGACCCTCTCATTGCCGAGCTTTGGGACTTCAATTATATGCATGACATCGTTTTCTTGCTGAACCATCTCGATGAGGACACACGAGATCTTACTCAAGTCCATGTCGTGCATGGCTTCTCGCGCCGACGGAATACAGAGATTATATCCATGGAAGTAGGTACCTGATTGTTTGTCTGAATCTCTCACCACCCGGCCTGCCTGGTAAGATGGTATTTGGTTTTGAGTCATCTTTACACAAACAGTAGTAGCTACTAAATAAGCCACTGGGATAATGTAATTATGAAATTAATGTTGACAAGACTCAGCACTCCCAATTT
Source organism: Xylaria sp. FL1042 (assembly GCA_022495085.1). Lineage (NCBI taxonomy): Eukaryota > Fungi > Ascomycota > Sordariomycetes > Xylariales > Xylariaceae > Xylaria > Xylaria sp. FL1042. The sequence goes on from MU380271.1 coordinate 95,040, forward strand.
CAACTTTACTGATATTGTGTCTTACCAGGAGCAAGCGGCAGGTCACAAAAATGTCACCCTTCACAGTGCTTTCATGCCTGAGATGTTTGGCACTCATCACTCCAAAATGCTCGTGTTGCTCAGACACGATGACACAGCACAGGTCATAATCCACACAGCAAATATGATAAGATCAGACTGGCAAAATCTGACTAACGGGGCCTGGATATCACCACTACTGCCAAAACTTCAATCCCCAGAGCGCGGCGACGGCACACATGGAACTATAGGTAGCGGGTCACGCTTCAAGTTTGATCTACTAAGCTATCTACGCGCGTATAACACGAATCGGGATGTCTGCAAGTCCTTAGTCAACGACCTCGCGAAGTACGACTTCTCCGCTGTCCGCGGAGCTTTAGTCGCAAGTGTAGCCGGGAGACATGACGTGGAGAGAGAACCAGAGGCGACGCGCTGGGGATGGGAAGGGCTGAAAGAGACCCTAAAAAGCGTCCCGTCACAAGCAGGGACGTCCGAAATCGTCGTGCAGGTCTCCTCAATCGCAACGCTCGGGGCGAAGGATACATGGTTACAACATACGCTCTTCGACTCGCTTTCAGGATCACGGCCCCCGCTCAAACCATCACTCTCATCCACGAAGCCCAGTTTCAAAGTCGTTTTCCCCACGCCGGATGAAATTCGTCAGTCGCTGGACGGCTACAGATCCGGTGTCTCGGTCCACACAAAGATTCAATCACCACCCCAGGTGAAGCAACTCCAGTACTTACGGCCATTACTCCACCGTTGGGCGAACGATAGTTCCAACGGCGTGTCCACATCCACATCCGCGTCACGCATTTCACATCACAAAGACTCGGGCCGAAAGCTAGCAGCGCCACATATCAAGACGTATATCCGGTACGGCGACAAGTCAATTGACTGGGCGTTGCTCACATCGGCCAACCTCTCGAAGCAGGCATGGGGCGATGCGACCAACAAAGCCGGAGAAGTGCGCATCGCATCCTGGGAAATCGGCGTCCTAGTCTGGCCAGAGCTGTTGACGGGAGACTCCAAGGCAACAATGATCCCCACGTTCAAGACAGACGACCCAAGCGGCGGAGACGCCGAGGGTGACGAGAACGCACCAGTGGTTGGGCTTAGGGTCCCGTATGACTTACCACTGCAAAAGTACGGAGATTCGGAGATGCCGTGGGTTGGGACTATGAGTTATGAGGAGCCGGACCGGAACGGGGGATTTTGGCTGGGTTTCTGTAACCCACCCACTTTCTATCCCAGTTTCTGAGAGCCAGTGTCTAGGTTTTATCAACCCTATAATAGCAACGTAATTGTCTACACACTCAACAAGGTATTCCCACCTGGAAAAGCACTCTAGCATAACTTTATAGTTCTCTAAAATAGGATTTAAGCATAGCATAACCATATATTTTCAATTTCGCCATGCTACGGATTATGCTTAAGGTTAGAAGACACCGATTTATCTTAGTGTATCCCTAATGCCGATCTCTTCGGGGTATACAGGTTTCAGTCCAGTGTGTTTCGATTCGAAAGAATCTGACAGTGCGGGAGAAGAAAAGTAAGGCAGAAAGCTAGTTGGGTTTCATATCGTTTGGCTATTTATTTGCTGTGTGGGTTTCCAGGAGGTAATGCTGTAACTTCGGGTGAGGCCAGGATAATGAGATACAGAAGCCATAAGGCCGCGAAGATGACGAGAAGAATCGACAGGAACAACAACTAGCTGCCAACGACTTCGGGCTCCTTTGCTGGGTCGAAGCCATGCTTCTTCTTCAGCTCCTCGACTAGGGCGATATAGCGCTCTTGAGCCTGCTCGGGAGTTAGGCCGTCCGCGATGACACCTTCCCAGGCCTTCAGCTTGGCCTTGCCCTATTGTTCGTAAAAGGGTTATTAGCTTAAAAGTCCCGAATCTTCGTTTCCTAGCCCGGAAACTTTATTTCAAGCATAACAATAATTTTGATGATCTACAAGAGCCTGATTCGAATCACGACGGAGGACGATGTATAGTATACGTAGAAACCGCGACAGAGACAAGACGAACCTTCAAGTCGAACATGCCGGGTGCCTTGGAGCCCTTCTGGTATTCGGTGACATCTTCGCCGCAGCCGACTTTGTAGAGGCCTATGGGATGGGGAGACAAGAAGGGTTAGCGGTTCGTCTGCAAGATAGTGTAGCTCTCAAAGCTATCCAAGCACCGTAGTGGTAACGTGCTTTTCGCCACGGAGAATGCTGAAGAGAGGATTCGAGGAGCATGAAAATAGTGACGAACCGTATAGGTCAAGAAGTTCGTTGTTGTCGGGCTTCTTCAGAAGCTGCTTGGACTCGCGTTCGGCTGCTTTCTCGAACGCTGGGTTGGCCGCAAAAGCTGCCTTCTCCTTTGGTGAAAGTTCTCTCGGCATTGTGACTGAGGGTGGACGGGTTGTTATTATTCGGGGAATGAAAAAGAAAAAAAAAAAGTATGTTTCCGCAGTCGACCACTGATTATGAAATTGGCCAAATGAAGTAAAATGAAGAGGGGGTTACTTTGGTATATATATGCTTCGATTGTTACCTAGGTACCTAAGCTAAGGTATGATGTGGACCTGTGTTTGGCGGGGTTGTCTCCAAAGCCATCGTCATATGCATCGAGCTCGTGTTCATCGGCGTCGGCAAGGCGGGGTGCCTTTCTCCTTAGTTAGGAAAGAAGCACGCTTTCTTGCCTTTCATTGGCCCACCTTTCCAGTGGACCTACCACACTAGTTGTAAAATGGTCTAGTTCCGAGGTACCATCTCAGTGTAGTTTTAGGTCTTTGCCAACTTAAAGATAGCACGGATGGATATTCACGTACTCAAGTATGTGCTTAGGCTTTCATGTGAGTGTAAGTAGTTGGTGTATTGTCAAGCCTTGCTACTTATAACCTGTAGAAATAGGACGGCACTCCATTCCCATCTATATCACCTTGAAGACCGGGTAATCTAGGCAGGGCCATAGGTCTTCCCTCGGCGCCTCATATGCAGATCAGCCATTCGTCACATGTATGTATGTCTTACACACGTCTCACTGTCAATTCATCATGCCGATAGGGCATCTAGAAATTGAATTGTTAGTGATTCCATTATGACTGAGAAGTGTTGTTGACTTCATTCCCAACGAAGGCGAATGAAAAACTTCAACTTTATAAGAAGAAGAAAAACCTTTTACATATAATTAATCGGGTCCTTCGAATGCATGGGAAAAGAAGCCTCGTGATGCCGATTTAAAGCCACGAGGTACATTGCATGTGCTGCTTGCTTATTCTTACCAGCGCAATAACACAGGTCTAACTCTCTTACATAGTAGATGTTGTTAGGAGGTACCTGGGTACTTAAGATGGAGCCAAAATGGCCGCCGGTTGGGGAAATGTTCCATTGTCATTTCGCCGCACGTTTAACGACACGCTAGCAACCAGGGTGGTGAGTGAGGATCTAAGCTGTCGGGACCGAAGAACACGCACCTCATGCTCAGCTTCATAATTAGGCGATGCCTGCACTGCCTGCCTGCCTGCAGTGCCTACGTTTCTCCTTCTTGCTGCCTTTTTTCGGTGGTCCTCGATCCACGACCCGACCCAATGGTAGTAGCTAGGGCTGTCCATGTTGAAGGTATTATAATCTGAAAACCCGTCTACAACAGGTGTCGTAAGCCATGGATTTGATGCATCTCATCGCCCATCTATTATAATGATAGCTCAATAGTATGTGTCTCATTTGTTTTGAACATTAGACATTATTTGTTCCACAAAGGCACTCTACAGGACGAATATCTTTCGGCTTCTGGGGGAAGACGGACCGTTGTTCGAATAAGTTACTACGGTATAATAAGCCGAATCCACTATAACACAATAATCAACAACGGTATGTAACCAGATCGCATTACCGACTCTTTCTAGGCAGTAAGACGCGCATCACTCCCACACCCTTATGCCAATTAGTCTCAGGTAGGAAGGGTAGGAAGTACCTTAGGTACCTAAGGTAGGCAAGTTGTATCCTCTAAAGAGCGACTACTTTGTACTTTTGTACACGTACTCTGGTCTCAGAATCTGGACCTATGGTGGGGCTCCGGTTTGTGCAACTTCTAATGTAAAATGAACCGATGGCAGGTCACAGCTTGGGTCCAAAGCCACCGGACATATTTCAAGACTCTGAAAAGCTGCCGGCTCCTTCCTTCCCTTTTCTTTACCTCTTTTACCCTACTGCCTTCTTCTCTCCTTTCCTCCTTCTGCCTTTCTTTTATTGCTCTTCTACTGGGCTCTAGCCTGGCATCGTACATCGCTCTTTCAACATCACCGCACCTCTCGATTTTGTGCTGTTGACCTCTTGGTCAAGACCACCGGACTTCGCCAACGAACGCCCTTAGCACTCTCACCCTTGTGACTCCTTGAACGGGAATCTCATTACTCGAAACACAATGACGAAGAGTTCCAAGAGTACGCATCCCAAAATCTTCATTTCGTCTCATTGCGAGGCTTTTGAGTCTGCACGTTCTCAACACCCCGTGATATAGTACTAAAGTGGTGATTTTCTAACATTGAGGTCTTATAGCGGTTGTGGTTCTTGGCGGCGCATTCGCTGGTGTTCAGGTTGCCCACCGACTGCTTAAATACACCAAGCCTCATGTGAAGGACTTAAAGGTCATTCTCGTCTCGAAGGTAAGATTAAATGAGAAAAATGAAGACCGTGTTGGCCAGAGTGATTGAAACAATTCCGAGTTTGATTGATCCGAATCCCTATTCTCAATGGGTAAACGGTTGTCTCCGGGCTTTCGCTACCCAGGTGAAACACCGCCATTTGGGCGCCTCGGAACATCCCATCAACCATTTGCATAATAGTGGGGAGGTTTGGCGACAAATGCTGACACACGGATACAGAACAGCCATTTCTACTGGAATCTAGCTGCCGTCCGTGCCATCGTCCCAGGTGTCTTGAAGGAGGAGCAATATACACGTTCCATTGCAGCGGGCTTCGCCCAGTATCCCGAGGATGCCTTCGAGTTCATCATCGGCACGGCTGAGGCCGTCAACACCGCCAACAAGACGGTGCGGGTGATTGTGGGTGAAGATGCCGGCGAGCGCGACTTAAACTATGATTACCTAGTGGTAGCTACAGGTACACGCAACGCTGGCGCCACCGCTGTGCCTTGGAAGAACAACGGCACGCACGAGGAGATTACGGCCCTTCTCACCGAAACACAGGAAAAGGTCAAGGCTGCCAAGCACATTATAGTAGCCGGCGCAGGCGCCACCGGTGTCGAGGTGGCTGCAGAGCTCGGGTTCGAATACGGCAACCCGAAGGATTCGACCACCAAGAAGGAGATTATCCTCCTGTCCGCAGACAAAGAAGTGCTCAACAATGACAGTATTGCCGGTAATGTGGTAACGGAGCTGAAGAAGCTCAATGTTGCCGTCCGCGGAAACGCACGCGTCGCGAGCACCAACACACTGCCCGACGGCAAAACTGAGGTCGTGCTCGAGAATGGCGAAAAGATCTCCACAGATCTGTATCTGCCGACAATGGGAATGACACCTAACACGGAATTTCTTCCACCCGCACTGCTGACAGACAAGAAGTTTGTCGATATTGATGAGTTCTACCGTGTCAAGGGCGCCGAAAACGTCTGGGCTGCTGGCGACGTCGTCTGGAAACCACGCGGCAGCTTCGTTCTCACCGACAAGCAGGCTGCCGGTGTCGCTAAGAACATTGATGCCGCTCTCAGGGGTAAAAGTCAGACTCCGGTCAAGACCATCCCCATTGATGTGCTCATGGTGGCCACGGGTCGCTCTCGAGGCGCCGGACGCATGGGCCCCGTTAAAGCCTTCAGTCTCATGGTCTACTTGATCAAGGGCAAAACACTGGGTGTTGATAAAATGCCTGCATGGGTCGACGGTACCTCATTCTAAGGATGACTAACTAAGAACCTGAATCAATTATACGTCGAACCCAAGCTTGTCTAGCATGGAAATGTGGAATTATGGACAGTTCCCCAACCGAAGCTGCTGCTTGTCTAGTTCGGCGCAACCCGCGCAGGATTGAGTCGCCGCAGAGGGAAAGACACAATGGCTCAAGATTTGGAGGTTGCTCACGCTCTTCGGTCTGCTTCCGTTTTGATTTTCTGTTGAAAGAGGGATGGAGTTGAACGAACACGAGAAAATGGGGGACGAGGAGTCTGATAATTAGATACCCGATACCCCACCTCATCCATGATGGAACATGCGCACCGCATCCTAAGATAGTATCTTTAATAACCATTATATATTTATACTGTAACGTCACTGCTCTTATAGCAAAGCCTAATACAACCGAACAGGAAACATCGCTAGCTATACACAACGACAAGGTTAGAAGCCATACTCACTCACTAACCGATTGATTGATTAGTGTAGAGGTGGTGTTAACATTCATTTCACACTGCTGTATCATACCCAATTGAACTCCGTCTTTGCCCTAAGCTAAGTGTCTCGCCTGCTCTCGTCCGACGTAAGGAATAATCATCTCCCAGCTTTCTCATCTTCGATCTCCCGCCTCAGCTGCTCGAGAACTTGCATGCGCGAAGCAAGGTGCGTCTCAAGCCCATCGACCTGCTCCTTGACCGTCTGTAAATCGTCCGCGACGCCGCGCAGATTACCTCCGACCTTGGCCTTGCCGTTCCCTTCCTCGAGATCCCTCAGCTCCTTGCGCTTGTAATCGAGCAACTGCTCCAGCTCACGCTTGACGAGGGCGGGTTGACTCTCCCGCTTGGCGCCGCCGCCACGCCGACGGTTCACGTCGGCCTCGACCTTCTCCATCTTGGCCTCGAGGTCCGCGAGCTGCTTCTTCAGCCGCACCTCCTCCCACTCGGCGTCCGACTTGGCCGTGCTGAAGTCGGTGCCGGCCGTCTTGAAGCTGCTGCGCCCCAGCCGCGTCAGGTACTGGTCGCCGAACTTGGCCTTGCGCCCCGTGCTCGTCGCCTCGTCGGCCTTGGCGGCCCAGCGCGACGCCGCGGACGCGTTGCGCTCGCTGTCGATCTGGTAGTCGATCTGGTTGCGCTCGAAGGACGACCGTAGAGACGCGGGTACTGTCCGCGGGATCCGGAATCCTTCGTGTCGGTTGTTGAGGATGTGGAGGAAGGCGAGGCACGCGTCTTTGTTGATCGAGGACGCCGCCGAGGGGTTGATTAGATTCCATGCTGACCTGATGTCTGTGTCAGGCACGTCGAGGGATTCGTAGAGGTCTTCGAGGGAATTAACTGTGCAGCAGAGAGTGTCAGTGAATAAGAGCCTTGTAATTGTGTAAGGGACAGTGGTAGGTGTGACGTACAGGATATTTCACCACGCATGTCCCGGTTCTCCTGATATATTGACTCGTACTTGGTCTTGTCCTGCGGATTCATGTACCAATCGAAGCCATCTTTCAGGCCCGGCGTGTCGGAGTCGTCGTCCACCTGCTCGAATTGCACCTGCTTGCCCGTGAGCGCCCGGTTCGCTTGTACGAGATGTGATTTCGACTCCGGGACGAGCCAGTCTGGTAGTGTCGTGGGAACCTCGGCGTACTCCTGTAAATCTCTCCCACGTTAGAACCGCGTCTTCTTCTTCTTCTTTTTTTTTTTTTTTTCTAAATTATGACAGCGACATCAAATTGGGAGTAAGTAGGGGGCAACGAAGACCATGACGACGACGCACCCCGTTCACTATATCGAAGATGATGCGCATGGCCACGCAGAACTCCTCGAAATCCAAGTTGCCGTCGTTATCGACGTCGGCCACGTCCCAGACGCGCTCGAGCTGGTCATCCCGCAGGCCGCTGTTCTTCAGGAGCGGCGCGGCCTGCTCGCCCGTCAGGAACTTGCCGCCATTGGTCCGTGTCGAGAAGATATTCCAGTACGTCTCGATCTCCTGGGGCTCGATGCGCGGGGCCATCGTAGGGCTCGTCTGTTTGCCGCCGACGGGCTGCTCTCTTTCCTTTGATTATATGCTTGGATTGTGGTAATCTGAAGCGGGGGTTGAGCAGGCGGCTTATGATTCCAATGCTTTAAAATGCTGACCTGCATACTCGATTGTAGGTCATACGTAACTGTCTACTGTCTAGGCGCAAGCCTCCCTGTACTACGGTTACCTAGGGGGTATCAGTGGGTCTACGATAGCTGGTAGGCAATAGGACGGGAAGCCTGAGCCACGTTCCATCAGCCCCGTTTACAGCGCTAGTGGCTTGACGACGCCTGGAAAGGATGGCATAGCACAGCTTCAGTCCAAGCTTCATAGGGGGCTTGGAGGCAAGTAGTCGCTCTACATCTCTCAAGGATCTCAGCGTATTTAAGCGGGATCTCCAACGCAAGCCTCCATATAAACTCATGTTAGCCAATTTCTACTGCATTCCGCTACTATCAATATACTCTTTTCTGATCCTTAATTCTTCTCTCTTTCTTGAGTTTTAATACCACTGCGTGCTACATAATGCCTAATGAAAGCAGGACCAAAAGATAAGAAAAAGGTGTGAAAAGGCGTGGCAGTAGCAACAGCTTGACGAACATAGCACTGACCGCATCTCTACGATTATGAAACAAAAGATTTATAAGATCACTTAACCATGAAGCATTATAAAATTCATATATCTAGAAAACCTCTCCTGTCGGCAGAAGGAATGACTTTATTCAGAAACTACCTAAGTCCTTATCCTTGTTCACAGAATTGACCCCATCCCCTATTAGCCCATCATGGTCTTACTTATCACGTACCCTGTTTCGTTGATCAATAAGATTCCCAACCGGCTGCTCTGATAATCCTATCGAGAAGTCGATGAGTCTTCAAGGATGACTCGAAAGTGGCAACAGTTTCCAAGTTTCCCTTCGCGAAGGCACGATATTGGCGAGCTAGATTGGCGGCGATCGCCGGCACTTTACCCTCGAACTCATCGCCCGCCAGAAAATCCACGTCGCGAGTTGCATTATCGCCAATTCTGAGCCTCAATGTCCGTTTGAGTTCGCCAAATTGCCAATGTGACTCGGGAATGATAACCTCCATCTCGCCCTCAGTTCCAGAGATAACCCAGCGAAAGCTGACGCCGTCGACTTCAGCTCTCGGCTTTCTAGCTGAGATGGATACCACCGCGCCGCTCTCAAGAGTACCCTGTATGAGTGCCTGATCTGGGCTTGTCTTAGGGCATGCGGGGTTGACCAGCACACCTTTGGTGTTGAAAATCTTAACGCTCGAGACTGTAGATTTTAGGATTGCTTGCAGCTCCGCAAAGTCACCAAGAACATGGATGAAACTGTCGAGGACTGGCAGTGAGATTAGTCTATGATCAAGAGCACCAAAAAATTACCGTTGAAAGGATTACTCACAATGACCCAGATAGATGGACAAAACGTTGCCACCAGACTTATGATCGAGAAAGTATTCTCCTCTTTCAACCCACGAGTCGTAAGGGAGGACGCTCGAAGAGACCCATGCCGAGGAGTTTACAACCTTTCCAATCTGTCCCGACTCAACAATTTCCTTGACTTTCACAACGAGGGGATCTGCTCGAGCCTGCACGCCAACCGATGTGCGCACTCCAGCGACCGAAGCAAGTCTACAGAGCTCCTCGGACTGAGGAAGGCCAGCACCTAGCGGCCATTCCACGAAGACATCCTTCTTCTCAAGAGCCGGTTTCGCTAACATGAGGTGTTTTCCCACATTGACAGCGACAATGACTAGATCCACGAGCGGATCATTCGCAAGATCTTCATGGCTCCCATAGGCTTTCGTGGATTCTGGTAAACCGTACTGTTTGACTTTATTTTAACGTCAGCATTAGTGTTCTACATTTTACCCGGTGAAATTGCAGGTACTTACTCGCTGTCGTCGCGGATTCGATATTTGAATTGCAAACTGCGACTATCTCATAGTCTTCGGGCATGGCTCGCAGTGCGGGGAGATGTGCAACAGCGGCCCAATAGCCCAGTCGATTGGCGAGGGTCGAATCATGCGGCGGCATAGGCCGTAGACCAATGATACCAACGCGAATTGGGGCCATCTTCGTTAGTCGAAATAATTCAGCTATTCATCAATTGCAAGAATGTTAAAGTGAACGGAGGTACGATTGTAGTTGTTTGTTAAAGACATTCAAAATTGTACGGGGAGAGACCTGCTTTTATAATGACAGCTGGAGGCGAAGTGTTCATATCCGCTGTGCTCTTCATTCGTTGCTCTGGATGTCTCAAAAGAGTTGTTCCCACTCGAGTCCCGGGCTTCCAAAGCCAAAGCCAGTAGCATGGTAACGTTGAATTGACATTGCTTACAGAATGACAACCGCCTTTGGATCCCTGGGATCGCACATCACAGTGTTTACAATACCTCAAGATACCTATGCAGTCATCAAGTACGGGTATTCGTTCATCGCCGAATACCATCAACCTTCAAACACATTCGCCAAGAGCTCTGCTGCCATAATCAATTCTTTTCCGTAGATGGTTGCTAATATTTGGCAGCTTCACTGTGGCGCAAGGGTCTCCGACTGTTGAACTACGTGATATCTGATGTAAGACATCAAGAAGTCTCGGTCCCTACAACCTTTGGATACCTACCACTTACCTTGTAGGTCAGGATCCACTTGAACTCCGGGAATGGTGGAGCCAAACCCGGCACTAAGAATGGAATTCCGGTGCTGACAAATGGGTGAACCACTAGTCAACGTTCTCGTTGGTACCAGCGCTCTTAGTTGAACTTGAAAGCACCTCCGAACCCAGGAAGAATCCTGTATTAATCCATGCCGGCTTGATTTACCCACTAATAGCGAAAACGCCCATCAAGAAGATTTAATCAACTCTGCTCTCCAATGCCAATCTCTCGCAAGAAAGCATGCGAGCAATGCCGGTTGGCCAAGACTAGATGTTCCCTTGATCCGGTTTGCCTTCGATGCTTGGATAGAGGCTTGGAATGCAATTACAGTGGAGGCTCGCTCCGTGTAGGCCCTTACACTCGACCACATCTTGCTGGAGTAGAACAGAACCCATCCTTGGTCAATCCCGCTATTTCCACGGAATCCCTCTCTAGCGTATTCGGCCTTCCGGGCTCGGGGGCCTCTAGTCTAGGATTTGAGGAGGTCTTTACCGAGGAACACGCATCGATACTTAACAATGGTGAAGTAGATACGTTATTGGATCAAGCTGTGTGGAACGGAGGAATGGAGACACCACATCTAGCGCCATCTAGAGATTTATCCTATCACGAAGCTCCCAACGATACTGCTTTGGACTTGTATCCTCCTTTCACGATACCTTGGGACTTTACGAGAGAATCTCGGTTGTGGAACCTTCAATCTAACGTATTCCCTCCGGCTATGAATGATCAGTCTGTTGAAGTTGCTGCAAAAGGCTTACCACAACCGGACCGTCCCTCGTCACCTAGAGAGGAAATTGAAAGCCCTGAAGAGATCGAATCAACAATCGCGGTTTACGTAGAGCGTTACGAACATCTTCTCGCCCAAAGACGAGGCGTGACAAACGAACGGCCGCTGATGGCAAAAATACTCCAAGGCCAAATGGAGAACTATCCGATGATGCTAATTCGAGGAAGTAGGCTACCGCCTTTCATCTACCCCCAATGTATATTGAACAACAAATTGTCCCATCGTTGTACCTCGGCCAATGGGACACACCAGTGCTTGCCCGAGCCACTGGCGAACTGTGCTGCCTTAACCCAGATGTTCTCTAGTCGTAAGCCTAATAACTCACTATTTATTTGGAAAGCAATATATGATGAGAATAGACGCCTATATAAAGAAGTGAGCATTTATCTTTTTCTCTGTCGTCTCCATTAATTATGGGCGGGAAATATGTTACGATGGGGGTCAAAACTTCCTTATTGAGGCTTTCAAACGCAACGATAACCTTTCCCTAACTTCGGCATAGTATCCTACGTACGACGTACCGACGCTTTTGGCAGCTGCTCAAGCCGTCGTCATCTACAGTGAGTAATACCTGCGACAGTTATATGATTAAAAAGTCCCCCTACCAAGAGAATTCGTTATATCAAGAGCTCTTTGTTTGGTAATAGGCTTACATATGTACTTTTGAGCGAAAGTACTGATTTGAATTATCGTAGTCTTACTTCAGGCACAGGACGCTGAATCCTTTGCAAGGAATGACATTGCCTCTTTGGCTGTCGCACTTTCTGTTAGTCTTTCATCTTTTTATTATGAAAATAACTTCGTAAAAGGGTAGGGAATCAGTGCTTATGGTCTTCATAGGATATGTCATCAAGCCTTCATATTCGGAGTCGATATGAAAACGACATTTACCAAACTCCAAATCTAAGCCAGGAGGCTTGGGCGATTTGTGAGGGCGCACGGAGGTAAGCTCTTGGCTTAGTCCAATCATGACTCCTATATCAGTCTTTAGCCTCAGTCTTATGTGAAAACTTCAGGACCATAAACTTGTTATATGTGATAAGAATAGTGCTACTCATTCAAATTGGAAACCGTCGACGTTGCTCTGCCTTATTAGCCACTCCTTTACCATCCGGACGAAACCTATGGGATCCAGATACTACTGAATCCTGGGCTGCCCGACTACATAAATATAAAAGCCAAGTGGTGTCGAACCGAACACTTACAATCGATGATTTACTTTGCTACTGTGGCGTTGGCGTGAGTCAACAAGGAAAGAATGACAAGGCATGCACACCCATTCAGCAGGACTTGACCACTTGGTGTGAGAGTTTAGACGAGTTCGGAACACTTGTCTGGATGGCATCGTTACTTGACCGATAGGCTGTGCAATACAGCACTTTTGGTTAATTGCCCAAAGATTCCTTTGCCACCCTATTCTAATACTGCAAAAGAATTGCAAGAACTGGCCAAGTTAGACAAACAAATGTCACACCAAGGGCGCCGACACTCTTCGAGATAATAGGACATAGCTTGGTATTCTTGATATACATGTATACCTGCGCCGCGTGGCGCGCTCCCACACTCTTCTGAAACCCATTGCCTTAAAACAAATTCCCCTCTGCCTCTCTTCTCTCTTCCTCTTCCTCCCCCTTCCCTTAACAACAAGTTCTATTGCTAGTAATACACGATCTGCTCTCAACCACCAACATTTTGCCCACAACGAAACTCAAGTGCCACTCCGGTGGCCCACGCCCTTGTCGAGATGGACTCTCAACCTGAAAAAGCATACACCTGCAAGCTTCCTTCTCCACGAGGTGTCTCGTTCCTCAGACCTAACTGCCCAGATTGGGCAAAGATCGATATCATCGGGCAAACCATCCTTTTGGCAGAATTAACCCCTCATTTCGGTTCTTTCCAAAACACATGCAGGGCTCTTAAGTTGCAATCCAACGAGGTCGAAAGCTTTCTCCTAACACATCTCCAATACCAGCAAGACCGTAAGCGAGGAAGCCTGATAGCAGAGCAGTGGGGTCGAGAACAAGCAGTACCGGCAAATATGAAAAAGGACATCCCTCAGCAACGACCTGTGTTGATATCTGCATCGTCAATCGCGCCTGCCTGCGAGTTCCTCAAAACCATGGGATTTCAAGACTGTGTCCCGGCGGTTCAAGCACAGATTGGACGAATGATGACGTGGCCGCCAGACATTGATGTGACAGACCTGGATATCTCAGGACTTGATCAATCGGACGTCGTCTTCCCGCCTCCTCGAAGGCAATGGAAGTACTCAAGATATACAAGCTCACTAGGTAATGACCCCCGAGCAATGGTCGCGCTTGTCGGTGCTTGGCGGCCAAGAGACGATGGAACCCCGGACACTCGTATCTCTTTCGTCGATGTGCCGGAAGGTAGCGTGGCTTATGGGCCTCGGGGCCCAAGGCAACTTGCTAATGCTGGTCGCTACTATATCTGCTGGTCAACCGACACCCTTCCACATGAACCATACAACGACTTCGTTCTAGCACGGAATGTGTCTGGCACCCGGAACAATCAAAATAATCGGTTTAATTCACCGGCTCTCCAAGACCACCGAAATAACAACGTCTCTAATGAAACAACGCAGTCCGCTCCCAAGGGAAGCCAGTATATTAGACCCGAGGCGTTGAAAACCAACGGCAAGCCGGCATCGATGCCTATAGACCCATCAGCTAACCCGAAAAATATCTTTGGCAGTGCTGTGCCTGCTGCTCATAGTATAGAGCATCCAATTGCAGTTCCGTTTCACCCACAGACAGAACCACAAGGTCCTCAGCGGAAGTTGCCAAATCCTCAGCTACAGAAGATTTGGGATACTTGGCCTGGTGAGATCTTCCAATTCCGATTGCCCCATGGCTACTCCATCCTCGGACCACAAGGCCACGTACTCACATTCGATCCACCTCAACATGAGAGGTACGACGAGCTAGGCAACCCCCATGGAATCGGAGGCACGTACTTCGTTGTGCCGCGTCCGAATATATCTAGACAAGCGAACTTCAAGATGGTTGATTTGCCCCCTCAGGTTGCTCTTCGCTTTAAAACGTCTCAGAGACTGGTGATCGTCCGTAATGGCATGGTGTTGCCTCGTTTTATTGAAGCAGGGGTACACGACTGGAGCATACGAGAGGGTTTTCTCGACCTCTACAACGCGCGTGGATGCTACGATGTTCTCCAGACTGAAGGTCGCTACAATATCCTTCCTGGTGTTATTACAAACTTGGCTGACCAAGGAATTGGCCTCAATCATGGGCACGATAATGGGCAGGACCAAGAGCATGAGAACAAGGGGAAGGGGAAAGCCAGTAACGTGGAAACGAGTGCGTCGCCAATTACAGAAGCTTTGAAGGTATGGTATTGTACTTCTATTACTCTCCCATGCGCAAGCTTTGAATTCTGGTTTCACCCCTACATCATCGGAAAGTTTGAATCCATAATATCGAAGTTGAAATTGCTAACATCCAGGCGCGAAAGATTCTAGCGCCGCATAGAAACTGGCTAGACCGCCAAGAAGACGAATCGAAGCGACTCGAGCAAGTGGCCCAAGAGCGTGCGCGTCTTGATGCCAGGAATACAAGGGACAAAGTCCGCCGAGAGATTCTCAATGAAGAACGAGAAGCTCGAAAGCGATCATTACAAATGCGACAGGCTCAAGAGAGAGAAAGGGTTAACGCTGTTATCATTGAGGGTACATCCACAGCGCAGACTGTCCAGAGTCGCAGGGCGAGAAAGAAGCAGGGCTCTAATGACCAACTCCATTCGAACCCAAGCAGTGCGACGCCATCGAATCCGAAATCTGGAGACACCCAGGAGCAACAGCCGATAGATCCGAATGCTATGATTGACCCTCAGATTCTCGCCTGGGGGAAAGCACCTCCAAAACGGGGCAGAGTCTCTGGTGGACGAATCCGTAAGCGCACGCTTACGAACGAAGACGGGGACTATAAACCGACGCGATCTTCTACATCTCGGCCGAAGAATCGCACTCGTGGCGTTTCAGACCCCAAGACCACCCCCGTTGCCAAGGGCCGCCAAACTCGAGTGGCACCGACGGAAGCAGACACTGAGACGAGCGGGCCCGATCTTGCTTCTTCTACCCGTACGCATCAACAGCTGTCTGGTCCCGCTAGAGCTCGCCCGCGGCGAGCAGCTGCTAATCTGAGACCCATCGGACCACTGCTAGACGCGATTGCGGCCAGCAATCGGAATGGTGACACCTCGCTTAGCTTATCCACGCTTCCTCGTATGAATGACGAGGAGACGACATCCGATGCTGTTGATGGTGAGGCCGCAAGTGGAATCGCTAAGATAGCTCTTCGCACACCACGTGCGAACCGTCTTACCTCCGCCAAACAACCGCTCGGTTATAATCCGGACGAGACTGGGAATGAGGAAGAGGGCTGAGTTGGTCGCATTGCGGCGTTAATAGCGCTTATACCGGAGCTGGCTATTGATTTTAATCCGCAAGGAGGAGCCACCTCGATGTACGTAGTCGAAGGTTGCTGTAGTCACTTGACAGAGGCTATAGAGGACATGGGAAATGGTGGAAATGCTTGAGAGAAACATGGTGCTGGCTGACGCGGGGACAGTGCGATGGTTGAAAGTGAGGATGAATGTAGGATTCTCTCTGCCTATGGTAAACTGGAAATGCGTTGAATTACCACGACCAAACTCTGATGTGATAGAAAAGAAACACGCGTATTGCTTTCTGCCGTATTGATAGTGATATTCTCGCGTCTGCTTGAGTCGCACATAAGTTTCGAATTTCTCTCGATACACTCTTTTCTCTTCCTCGGCTTTCTTACATGACCTATCACTTCCCTTTGATGGATTCGAGCACGTAGTCAGCGTCACCGCCAGTAAGTTTTAATGATGAGTAAACTCCTTTTCACCCAGAATTTCGAAAATACGACTTAGCCTCAACTATAGGAATGAAATTTAAGTATGGCCACCCTTGTAATCTAGGGAAATTCGATTTAAGACCCTAATAGGGGCCTACTATATTCAATTCATTGGTCATTGCTTAGGCCCAATGACCGGCATTAGTGTTCAAGTTTGAGAAGCTGATATACAAATGACGGTGAAGAGACCCTTACGGATGAAAAGAACAGAAGGACATGTCTTGAGCTAGTATCATTCTAGAATTTCCTGCGTATTCACTTCGTCCATTTTTATAGTGCAATTTCCCGAGAAAGTGTAGATTCGGCATATCTCCGAGGATTCAGGGTCTTTTGGGGGCGCACTCCCGCTTGGTTCACCTTAGCTTCATGAGGCAGGGTTTCAAATTATCCACCATCATCGAGGATGTAGAAGTGTTGGTCCACGATATGCAGGTCTGTCTCACCACGTGAAACAACACAAACGGCTGACTTGTTCTCCCCCGCTCCCAATTTCACTATTATGTGAATTAGATGTGAATTAGTGCTTCTGCCATCCCAAAGCATTAGTTTGACAGATTCTATTAGTTAGGTTCCGAGTACCATTGTCTCGGCATGCAAGATGACCGCCACGGGGCGACCCATAAAGGGAGGGGGGGATGCAAGGGAAGCACCTTTTCAGCTCGGAGAATTAAAGCAGCTCAATCGACGATCGGGGTTCTCTCCACTAAAACACCGCCTTTTCTGTATCAGGTGACCAATCCGACAATGCGGCGGGCAGGGTTTACGGCCGGCGAATTTCGGCAAGGGCCGCGGAGCCTCCCTTGCCTGTCACAGAACCTATCGGCTGCTGTCCCTATGCTGTCCCTAGAATGGTTGGTTACCTACTACTTGATACCAAGTTTTGCGCTGAAAGCTTAACTTGAGAGAAATCTTTCTGGTGTGACCACACACGGCGTTGATAATTTGGCGTTTGTTGATGGTGATGACTCCTCAGAAGCAAGGGAGACACTAATATCGTCTATGTTCCCTATAGTTTAGTCAGATGCTAATTGGATGTTTATTAACTCTTTCTATCCACAAATTAATCAGACCTTAACCTAGGCAATGGCCAATCCCAGGCTTGGGATTGAGAAATATTTTCGAATGTAAACATTTTGCAATACTCAACAAGACCTTATTGGCTAGCTTTTTGGCCTGTAAAAACCATTTATTAGAAGATCTGGTCGATTCTCCCTCGCTATTGCTACGTAAGGTTCAGGGGATTTTTCATCCAATTAACCGGAAGATCGATTAGAAAACAAAGCGGTTTCGATCTTAGACTGTGTCTTTTAACCATGTTGTTAACATCTGATATTATAGACCCAACTACATAACAACGATCATCATCCCTCGCGCGCATGAACAGTGTATTTCTGTCCTCCCTGATCTCATCATGTTTCTATTCCGCGGAGCGCAAATCTGTAAGTAATATTGTCCTGTCTGTCAGTCTCTGTGGAACGGTGTTGTAGGTATATAAGTCAGAACATGTGACAGAGACTAACATCTCACAATAAAGCCCAAATATCGAGTCTTAAATCAGCAAATACCAATTTCACCTTTTCACAAGCAGAATACAGGTTATAAAATGACCTTGATTATTACCCCCAGCTTACCTCCCCCATCAAACCTACATCTCTCATCCACTGGATGCTGTACTACTCCGGTATGTCGTCGTTTTCCATGCAAGACAATCATCACTAAATTATTAAAAAGCCTCCCCTGGTGGACAATCAAGTCCCTTCCAATGTTATCATACAAGGATACATGGATAATCTTTTCAAGTTCTATCATGCGGGACAATGGTATATCGCCGATGCCATTATAGACAATGGCATCAACGAAGGCTACTCCGTCTGGAGCCGGGGCGTCCTCGTCGCTCGCGGAAAATTAGTCGTGTACGATGGAATCGACCGAGAGACGGACGTACTCAACGGTGGTCCTCTGGGAGCTGGCTGGTTCACCCACATACCAACTACCTGGAAAGCGCCTCCCGAACCGGAGTTAAAAAACTATAAACAAACGAAAGAGGCCTTCAGAAGAGAATACCCAGCTAGTCTTGGGATCTCCGCGCATTTCACCTTGAGAGGCGGTGCGTACGATGAGGCCTCATGTGGCCGTAGTGTTTATGCCTTGGCGGTAGAAGATCCGCACACGATGTACGGCTTAGGAGAGAAGGAAGAAACTTCGAGGTTCTGTTGGTGCGTCGGATTTCGTGATGGGTTTTATCAATACCCAACTCTTCCGTGTAGCTTGGAAATGGGATATGAAGAGTCTCCAAAAATACAGCTCTATGTTGAGAGAGCCCAGGTGGAAGACAACCAAAATAACAACACAGCGTGCAGCGAGAGTACATAATTCGGAAAGAATATAAGAGGGAAAAGATATAGAAAGACATAGACTTATCCTTACAATACAACTCCATTCCAAAAACTGTAGCCTTTGATTCCCCCCCCTTATTCTAAGCTGACAGCCCGGAACCTTCCTAATACCATCCACGCTAGGATAGATGTAGGGAGGCCGGTATAACCAACAACGACAGAACTCTGTGGACCCTTATTTCCTAATTAGGCAACACGATAATGAGCACTTACATGTTCCGCGAATCATGTGAATCTAGATTAGGAGATAAATTGAACTGTGTAGGCAGGGGGTACAATGCCCGGTCTCGTCGGTGTTGGTCCTGATGGCCCACTACCCCGGACCCTCCGCATATAACTCCGCATGTACCATGACTGGTCGCCGGCTTGGCGTTGG
The DNA here is from genome assembly GCA_022495085.1 of Xylaria sp. FL1042. Taxonomy (NCBI): domain Eukaryota; kingdom Fungi; phylum Ascomycota; class Sordariomycetes; order Xylariales; family Xylariaceae; genus Xylaria; species Xylaria sp. FL1042. The sequence continues at coordinate 114,116 of MU380271.1, forward strand.
CGATCAACGTCTGACTCATTCGCGACGCATCAACAAACCACCACGAGTATAAAAGGGCATCGCGGGGTAGGTATTAACCATAGTATCAAAGAATCGAACTGAAACAATAAAAAGAACAATAGCAGCAAAAACAAGAGCAACAATGGATCCCCAACCCGCCAATTCCTCCTCGGACATCAAAGAGCGTCTGAAAGCATCCTACGACGCGATAGCCCCAGCCTACAACGAATGGACAATCCCACACTCCAAGGTCCGAATGAAGTACCTAGACGCGGCCCTAGACCACCTCAACCTCCAAGCCTCAGCACCTAATCCCACCTTCCTCGAACTCGGCTGCGGCTGCGGTCTCCCAGTGACCAAGAAGCTGCTAGCGGTGCATCCAGCCGCCAAAGTCATCGCCAACGACCTCTCCGACAAACAAATCTCCCTCGCGCGTGACAACCTCCTCACCGGTCCCGAGGACGCCACAGCGCACCGTCTAGAGCTGATACCAGGCGACATGAACGCGCTCTCGTTCCCCGCTGCCTCCCTCGATCTCGTAGCCGGGTTCTACAGCATCATCCACCTGCCCCGGGCAGAGCAGACGGCCCTCCTATCGCGCATCGCGCACTGGCTCAAGCCGGGCGGCTGTTTCGTCGCGAACTTCTCAGCCGAGGAGAGCGAGTCCGCCGTCGCGGAGACGTGGCTGGACGAGAGCAAGGGGTGGATGTTCTGGAGCGGGTGGGGGAAAGAGAAGACGCTGGAGAGCATGAAGGAGGCCGGGTTCGAGGTCTTGGTGGCGGATGTCGAGACGGATGAGGTTGACGCTACTTCTTTCTTGTGGGTTATTGCGAAGCGGTAGGAGAGATGCGCGACACGGGCGCATTGTAGTGAACACACGAGAGTTATAAATGATTGTCTTTATAAGTATGATAATCACACCGCGAATTTTTGAATCGGCACTTCAGAGGAAACAAACGTAGTGTTTTCCAAAGTCAATTAGCAATGTAAAAGCTCTATTTCCTCTTGTAGTTCAGCGCTGCTAGAGACCAAATCAGGCAAAGGAACTGAAGAGGAATCCTCGAAATAGTCCCCAAGGGGGTCTACCCATCCAATTATATGATTCCGCGAAGACCGGTCTACTTATGGACGAAGTTCTGTCACGGTCCTAGTAGAGTACAACGGTTCATTGACCTCAACCCCTCTTGTGAGTAATAGTTATACAAATCCCATATAACAACATGCTAAAACTCTTATGGGCCACGCTAAGTTTCGCTGTCTAATTGATGCGATATTACCGTTTTGCCATGGGTTTCCCCCAAAAAACAAACATTTATTCTATACAAATAAAAGTTAGTAAAGAGCATATGCATGGGATGAAAAAAATGAGATACATACGGGATGAGGTACTTCTAACCTCCGGTGCTTGACTACCAGTTGAACGGCCAATCGTTTTAGAAACAGCGTCATGTAATGCATCGAATTGGACAGCGGAAAGATTGGGTTTCAAGTGGTTGCTGCTTATTGAAGCGTCATCAGATGTAGGAGAAACGCTGTTTAGCGTTCTACCTTCCAAATAATCCTTTGAAAGAAGTACGCTAGATGGAGGAACACAGTCTTTAATGAGGTATGGTAGATCCGGTACTACTACGCCGTTGAGTAAGTGCCTTGGTTTAAATTGGATGAGGGGGGGGGGGGGGGGGGGGTTGTGTGTTTTTTTTTATAAAAACCTTTTTAGTCACGGCTTATTTAATGGTTTTAAATGTTAATGTCCCAAGTAAATTAGTCGCATT